>CAKOAT010600710.1:64753-89397 GCA_932364175.1 Eruca vesicaria subsp. sativa
CGGAAAGGTTTCTCGAAAAATCTGCGGAAACATTGTTAACCCAATGCGTCGTGCCGATTTACTAAATTCATCACCCGTTACTTACGCGAGAAATCCTTCGTATAGTCAGGATCATGTCATAACGAAGTAACTTTCGAAAATGAACGTAACAGGTTGTGCGAAAAGTACATTCCTTATAGCGAAAACCAAGCTATACGATACGGCACTGAGCGACCAATCTAAAATTTTCCTCCTCGCGACACGGTCCGAAAGATCTCACTCTTTAGCCATTCGGTTCACGAGCATCCGCTCTCATTCCTCCCGATTACGTCCGAGAATGAGACCTCCCCGCAAACGAATCCGCACGGGCTCTGCATCGAGCTTCTTAGGATCTGTCTCCCTCGAGTAAAAAAAAAAAAAAAAAACAACTTCCATACAAAAGAAAGTTTATACGAAACTTTCACCGTATAAATCAAACCTACAACGGAAAAACATTTTCTATAAACACGGGCATACTTGGCATATCAAGCTCGACAAAGACTACTTGGCTATTGTCCGATCGCGCTTCACTTCACTGTCAAGTTTACAAACCGACTCGACCTTTTCGATAGCACGAAAGTGTCGCGGTCTAATCCTCTACCAAATACGACCTTGGCTGTGCAGATGAACACAACCTTCACGCCAAGCCAATACATTCAACGGATAATTCGAACTTGTCGAAAATCGGCTGAGTTCTGTATCCTCGCGATTCACCCTATTTCCGAAGCAAGTTGCCTACAAATTCCGACGTATAAGGAAACACTCGTACCAGAGCTCCTAAAGCCGTACGAATCTCATAAGGTCAACACTTCAAAAAGCACCGTAAAGAAAAACGCTTCGTTTCGGAGAAACAACTTACGCGACCTCTCGGTCCTAATTGCTCTAGCACAAATCATAAAACTACCTAACATCCAAACAGGAATTTAAGTTTTAATTGCGAATATCCGCAAACGAACCAAAGTATTCCTGCAAAGCAGGGTTAAGACAAAACCCTCGCAACACCGCGCAACATCTTCGAGCCCGCACACGTTCCAAACACGAAACGCGGCATATAAAATAAAACCAACTTTCGGCACTGCGAGACGTCGCAGACGCCCGGAGATTAGTTTTTCGACATAAATACCTTCCTTGATAAAGTCATTTTCTTGGAAGACCTAACAGTCCGTCCGCGACTATAAAATTACGCAAAACTTCTTAACGTACGTATCCCTCGCGAAGGCCAAAACAACGTAAACATTTATCACCTAAAAAGTTTGTTGCTGATCACAACAAACTCGCAACAGTCCTAAACAAACTTAAGTTATCTCGCAGAGATAGCTCTCGAACACCCGACACAAGGGTAATAGCGCTATAAAAGAAATCCAAACTTTTGGTCAGCACTTCCGGGCAACTTAGAAATTGTTCTCGGTGAGATGCTCGGTTCCAACCAGACGAATCGTATAAGCCGAGAACCTATCGCGGATTCTAAATNCAGAGATAGCTCTCGAACACCCGACACAAGGGTAATAGCGCTATAAAAGAAATCCAAACTTTTGGTCAGCACTTCCGGGCAACTTAGAAATTGTTCTCGGTGAGATGCTCGGTTCCAACCAGACGAATCGTATAAGCCGAGAACCTATCGCGGATTCTAAATCGGTATGGAATCAGGTTAAAATCGCAACAGGCAAAACAAAAGCCGACTTGTCATCGCACAGCCTTAATCCGAAAGTAAATCAAGGTCTTGCCCTAAGCCTAGCACACTGGTCGCTAACGTCTCAAGGCATGAATCGAGATCCTAAAGGCATGTCTCTTCGTCTATATCTAAACGCTCACTCGATTTACCAAACATCCTACGACGGGCAACCGAACAAGGCGATCTACTAAGGGAACGGAATGCGAGACGACAACTCGCAGACCTCCCTCAATATCAACTCATATTCTTCCCGCTACATTCATACGAATAAAAACACGCTCTTAAAAACGCAAACTGATTTTTAATAAAGCCGCAAAAGCGGCAGGGACTCAGAGCCGCACACGGCCAGTCCGAAAACTATAACGGCCACGCTCGGCCAGACCAAACGGCTTACGAGGCTAGTCTCAAGGCCGGCAAAGGTCCGGATGCCATCGACATCAATATGCTCGATAATTCCTACACGACATATAACTAGACCGTAAAGGTCTTGCTAGGAAACAGGTCATACGAACCTTAATTCCGAAACGAACTACGAAAGGCTTGATCCCCTCAAAAGGGTACGTAGGCAGCCTTCACAAGGCGCAGCCCTAATTTTAAACGCTTTCCGCCCCCTGGAAAGTGCAAAGATCACTTTCAACGGACCTTTCCGACCATTAATTCCGCCTAACTTAACTAAAACTGGTTAACCACTCGCAAGAACCTTACGCTAAAGGCTCAAGATTCTCACGAGCTGGGGGGCTAACTGTTGGGGTCAAAATCGGTACGACGGAATCAACGGCCGAAACTCCCCGCAGAAATATAAAAGGAATCGTTTTATAAAACCCAAAGAATCGTTTTATAAAACTCGAAGAACGTTTTATAAAACTCGAGAATCGTTTTATAAAACTCGAGGATCATTTTATAAAACTCGAGAAGCCGTTTTATAAAACTCGAAGATCGTTTTTATAAAACTCGAGGATCTTTTATAAAACTCGAGAAGCCGTTTTATAAGACTCGAAGATCGTTTTATAAAACTCGAGGATCGTTTTATAAAACTCGAGAAGCCGTTTTATAAAACTTCAAGATCGTTTTATAAAACTCGAGGATCGTTTTATAAAACTCGAGAAGCCGTTTTATAAAACTCGAGGATCGTTTTATAAAAATCGAAGAATCGTTTTAGAAAACTCGAAGAATCGTTTTATAAAACTCGAGAATCGTTTTATAAAACTCGAAGAATTATTTTATAAAACTTGAGAAATCGTTTTATAAAACTTGAAGAATCGTTTTATAAAACTCGAGAATCATTTTATAAAACTCAAAGAAACGTTTTAAAAAACTCGAAGAATCATTTTACGAAACCGCAAAAAACCGAAACAGCCGTAAAACGCGAACTAGTCACGACTAGTTCGCCCATGGGCGAACTAAGGACACTCCACTAGTTCGCCTATCGGCGAACTAAGCCGGCCCGGCTTAGTTCGCCGGTGGGACACTCCCCGGCTTAGTTCGCCGATGGGACACTCCACTAGTTCGCCCATCGGCGTACTAAGCCGGCCCGGCTTAGTTCGCTGATGGGCGAACTAGGAGTCACTCAACTAGTTCGCCGATGGGCGAACTAAAAACTTCTCGGATATCCCGCGCCTGGATCTCCCGCATCCCTGATTCAAAACTTATGTCTTTCGACACGATCGCATTCTAAACTACGGCTAAAACATCTCCCGCTCCATCTCGATCCGACTTACCGTTCGAGTTTTACGATAAAAACCGTAAAACTTCGCTTTCTCGGAAAGAACTCGAGGAAATCGTATAAAACGGCAACGGTTAAACGAAACACCGAACATTGCCTAAACTATACGATTTATTCGAGATTTCTCGTTAAAATCATAAAAACGCGTTTTTTAATAAAAAAACGCCGAGTAAGTCGTACAAGACGTGTTTTTAATAAAAAAAACACCGAGTAAGTCGTAAAAAACATGTTTTTAATAAAAAGTCGAGTACATCGTAAAACCTTGCGATTAACTCGAGTAATTTATTAAAAACGACGTCAGATCAAGAAACGATCCCGTAAAAAGTCGGAAAACGGTTTTTATCGCAAAACGGCCCGGAAGGACCTAAAACGCGATAAAAACCCATCTCGCGATTTCAATGGAATCTAACCCGCAGATTTGATAACGTTTTGACGGTTTATTCGCAGAAGGAAAATAAAGGCAAGTTTGAAGATAAATAGAAGATTTCCGCGGAAGAAAAGGAATGATCGAGAAAAATGGAAGATTCCCGAAATACTCAAATCCGGCAAAATGGAAAGATCGAACCGTCAAGGCAAGGAGTATATAAACCAGAGGCATAGGGCAGAAGCAAGGGGACGATTTTCAGAGCTCTCACCACCAAAATTAGCATTTAGGAAATTTTCCGTTTTCGTTATCGAGCTGCGTCTCAACTAGGGTTTTAGTCTTAGATTGTTAGAACTAGGAATTTTGCCGACGGCTCACGCAGCTAAGGCAACTCTCGTTGTAACCGTTCTTACACGAATTCGGAATAAGAATCCTTCTTGCTCTCAATCTCGTTTTTATTTTTATATCTTTCAATTTATTCATATTAATCGCGTTCTTGGTTACTTGTCGTTGGCTTTCGCAGAGATCCGGTTCCTCTGGAAACTTAGGGTTTTCCCGAAGTTTCCTTTTTTACGATTTATTGACAGTAGGTGGATTTCGGTTCCCACAAGCATCATCCAGAATTCCGCATTTGGAAAAATGTTGGAAATCGCCGAGAAGCCATTGTTTTCTGGAAGGTTTGCAAGGTATATCATGTCCCGACAACGGAAGATTAACAAGAAATACGAAGTTTGGTTCAGATTCGCAGGTCAACCTATACGATTTTCTTTGCGTGAGTTCGCGATAGTGACAGGTCTCCCGTGTTCCCATTATCCCCCAAAGTCAAGACTGAAATTGAAGGCAAACATTTCAGAGAAACCCTATTGGCCTGATCTGTTCGGAAAAGTGGAAGTGGTGACAGTGGCTTCAGTTGTGAAGATGCTTAGGAAAAGAACGGTTAAAGAGAAGGCAATACGCGTTAAGTATGCATGCCTGGCCATAATTTCCTCTATACTACTGCCGAAAAACTTGAAGATGAAAATACCAAAAGAACATGCAGAGGCAATAGAAGATTTAGAGGAGTTTTTTCAATACCCATGGGGCCGACTGGCTTTCGAGATGTTGACTGGGAGCATAAAAGAAAGAGACGAAGTTAGCCTCTCACAGAATACAATTTCTATTAAAGGTTTTGCGCTAGCAATACAGCTGGTTATGGTCGAGTATCTCCCTTCACTAACAGAGGTTGTTCAAGAGAGTTGCTCTTCTTCAGAGTCACAAAGCGATGACAACGTAGACGAAGGTTCTGATCGATCCAGTAGGAAACATACGCTTAGCCCAAGCCATGCAAGAACAATTGACAAGAAGGACAATGTAAGTCCAGATTTTTATTAAATTTGCCTATGTTGTTGGTGTTAGTAGTAATCGGTTCTATTAAAAAACTGGGTTTCAGGTTTTGGTAAAATGCATAATAGATCAGGATCCACAACAACCGATTGATGAATCAACCCTTAGTTGGAGGGACGAGTTGGTAGACGAGAAAATAGACTATCTTCAGGAGCTAATAGAGAAAGGTCATAGGTTCACGATAGGGACGTTCAAAGGTGGGGCAAGTAAAGCTGATGTTGAGAACATGAAACGCGAAGGAAAGGGACAGGCTAAACAACAGAAATCTAGAAAGAAATCAACAAACACAGGAATCGCCGAGAAAGGTAATGACGAAGATATTGTCATTGGTAACCTCCATGCAAGGGTACTTTCACTGGAGTCAAAACTGGAGGAGGAAATGTTTAACATGGAAGAGTTGAAATCGAAGTATTCGCAATTAGAGGAAACCGTCACACGCACATTCCAGGCGAAGTTCGATAAATTGAAGAAAGATATGGTGGAAAGTTTAACTGCTGCTATACGGGACGAAGTTATAAGGCAGAAAATATCGTCAGAGTTGGATTTCAACCAAGACAAGGGACCTCGAAATGAATTTGAGGTGGAAGAGACCCAATATGAGGCCACTATACGAAACGTGTTAGGGAACATAGATCAATACACAACCCCAAGAGAAACATCAAGAACGTGCGCCGTAAGTTAAAATTTTGGTTTGTTAATGTATTCTAGCAAAATAAATTTTTGTTAATCATTAACCGGATTTTTAAACCTACTGTGCTTATAGGGGATCTCCAGTACCAACAACTGTGGTAACAAGAGTCCAGGAGTGAGAACAGATATAGTAGTGGAAGCGACTGGAAGAGGATCTAATTCATATCAGAGCCACAAAAGTGACAGACTAGATGAGGTATCTCAGTCGAAAGTAAGATTTCCGAAAACACTATTACAGCTAAATAATATAAACAATGATGTGAAAATGATTATTTAGACTAAGATATTGGAGTATACTACAGGCATTGGAAGATGAGGCGGAATTCAACGAACAAGAAGGAGTAGATCAGGTATATTTATAGTTACAAATGAAAAATATCGTTAATGTTAACATGAATCAATTTTCATTTGGTGACTAGGAAAACAACCAAAAAATGGTTGGAGATAAGGACGATGCCGAAGAGCGTTCCAACCTTTTGCCAAATGGGGATATGTGTACAAATGTTGAGCTCGACCAACGAAAGGTAAATATGGTCACATAAAACTTGGTTTACTTGTCGATGCAATAGAAAGAATTTGATTAAGATCTTAGTTACATATAATTTTACAGTCTGATAGAAATACATTATTCTTTAGGAAGGAGATATCAACATGAACAGTGAAGGAGACCAGCAAAACATTCTACACGAGATGGAGGAAGAATTACCAAACAATCAATCAAACTCAGATGATTGTGAAATGAACAGTTTGAGGATTATATTCAGTCCAACAGAGGTACATATTTCTGTAATTTGATAAAAAGTTTCTGATTAACATGTTCATCTTCTATAGGTGGGTAACTATCAATTGTGAATTATGCAGGAAGGCGTGACGAACGCATCAGGACCGGTAATCGAAGTTCCTTCGTTCTCGTTAGGACTAACTCAAGAAGAAGTGGCAAATGTTCAACATGAAAATAACAGCAATGAGACCGCAAATGATGGTGTTGGGGTGACCAATTTATGCCGCAAAATCAAGAGGCAGAGAACCATACCACCTGTGTTGCTAGCCGATTACCACTGTCCTCCTATACTTGTAACCCGAGCAAGAGAGTCCCAGAAACGCATGTTCGCCACCGGAGATGCAACAATAACACTACAGAAGTTTGAAGACCGTGAAACCAAACTAAATAGGCACTTGTAAGTATTTATAACTGAAGCCTTAATATTTTTGGTTAGGCTTGCCTTCATGAGTTTCATTAACTTCGCGTAATAACTAGCATAATCAACGTGGCGGGGATTGCTGTCTCGGCAAAGGACATCATCGACGTAATAGAGAGGAAGAGAGTCCAACCAGCACGGGTAAGTATCCATTTTCATTGCATGTGTACTAACATTATAACGTTGACTAAACAGTAAACACATTACAACTTATTTCAATGCAGGTTGTTGATATGTTGATGCACATGCTACGCGCGGTACAAACGAAGGATGGTGGAGAGAAGTCTTGGAAGCTACTCGACACTCGTTTCATGTCTTCAATAAACAGAAATCACCCAAGGTTCACAGCGGCAAGTAATAAGATGGAGTTTGGCTTCCCAAAAACTTTGGTGGAGTATTTAGGATGTAAGGTAGGTGGTGGTGGAGATCCATTGACATACTACATCCCTTTCAACATGGGAAAGAAAAATTTGGTTGGATTAGTCGTGGATTGTGCAACATGGAAAGTTTTAGTTCTCGAAAACAATGTCACCCACTGTAGTGACAATTACGTGTTGATGGAGCTCACCCCACTATGCGAAATGTTTCCGTATCTCTTAAAACAAAGCTTACATGATGCGGGAGGAGGAGACATGGCTCGCTTGGGGGTTGATCGTGCTAAAGGCCTTACACAAAACATTCCTATAAATGATACAGGTGTGATGGCCGTAGTGCAGATAGGGACACATGCAACACACGGCATCGAAGCTTGTTGGGGTCTAAGTCCAGATGTTGTTTCCGAAGAGGCTAGGGCCGCAGCTGTTGTAGCTTATGAGTTGAGTGAAGACAAGTAGGACTGTTATGTTTTTTTCGTTTGATTATGGGGTTCGATGACGCGATGGTGATTCAGTACTTCTGTAACATTCATGTTTTCAACCGATAAACTATTTTAATTCAGATTTTTACTATAAATCTCTTCAATAGTGTTTGTAAATTTGATATATTTCCTACTGTTACAAAAAATGCAAATAGAATGAATGTGGTAAAAGTGGAATTGAAAACCGGTAAATGTTATTAAAACGGTTTGAGTAACGTAAAACAGGTTATATATTTTGTTATATAAGGTGGGGAACATAACCGGTAAGTTATTAAATCCTATATACTTAACCGGATATGTTGTACAGCAGATGGTCTGGGGTTAAGAAATTATAACGCTATGATCTAATGTATTAACCGGATATAAGATGGCATATACAATCGATGAGATTTATGGCAAATATCCAGTTATCTTAACATAGAAGATTATGCTCACAATAAAAGAAGTACATATTGAAAATAGGAACCAACCACATAATACGTAAAGGGTGCAATATAATTTAACATAACACACTCGGGAATTATATTACATTCATGCCTCAACCAAATCTGGATATTAGACCACAACATAACTTATTCTTTTGCTGCCCAGTAACAGCACCTTCCATTCATGCCATACACCTTCATCATCCGAGTGATAGAAGTACCAACAACAAGGAGAGCATTTCATATAGCCATCTTGCAAGTAGCCCTGTTATGACCACTTTGCTTGCAACGGCTACATATGTGAAGCTTGCGCATTGGTTTATTCTGCGTAGTGTATACGTAGAGAGTTAGACGGAAAAACATGGAAATATGTCTAAGAAATTCTAACGCTATGAAATAAATTGAGAACCACTTACTATAAATTCGCCTCTAGACAGAAAACGGTTTTTTTTAGGCCTTCGAGGTGGGCGTCGGGAAGCCGGAGGAACAACATGAAGATGAGAGGCAGAAAGTTCTGCTGAGAGCAACTCAACATCAACACACTCCGTAACAGGACATATGTTTTTGTCATATGCAGCAGCAAGACTTCTGATACTATATTCTGCGGAAACAAGGGACTCAACACTGATTTTAGCAACAACAGCCGCAGAGACAGCATGTGGGCAAGGTATTTTAAGGCTTTGGAATTTATAACAACTGCAAGTCCCACCGGTTAAGTTAACATGGAATGACAACCCCACCTTGTCAACAACATGATATTCTGAGGTGTTAATCTTGTTTACGCCAAACCCGCCACTGAGATCAAAGTTACCAGCAAGTACCTCCATAACACGCGGAGTGAGCTTGTTGGCCGAATTATATGCTATATCACGACGCATTGCGAACCAACTCATCAGTTTGCCTCTAATAAATTCAATGAGAGGCAAGATCGGAAACGCCCTAGCTTCACGGAGTGCGGAATTCAAAGACTCCGCAACATTGCTGGTCATCATATTGTACCTCTCTCCCGGGAAATGCGAACGTGCCCAATGCTCAAATCCAATCCCAATAAGGTAGTCAGCACAAGAAGGGTTGACTGACTTAATCTCATTGAAAACTTTGTAGAACTCTGAGAGCATGAAAGCTCGGGCTGCCTTACCCACCAGGTAGCCAAGGTGCTTATCCTTGAAGTAGGTTTTGATGTTCCTCTTCAGGTGGAGTATACATGCGCAGTGTCTTGCAGTAGGGTACACCTGAATGATGAAGGAGGTCATATAAATGAGTCAAAATCATTTATTTTATTATGTCAGAATAAGTGGAAAGTGAAAATATTTAATGTAATTACTGAGTGCACTAACCTTAGCAATAGCATAATATATGGAAGCATGTCTGTCAGAAACGAAAACAATTTCTTCTGCATTTGGGACTATTTCCAAAAGATTACGTAGGAACCACTCCCATGACTTGTCATTCTCACTGTCAACAATATCCACTGCCAAGGGGTACACCTGATAGTTTCCATCTTGTACTGATGCAGTGAGAATACAACCAGCATACTTACCCCTCAAATGAGCACCATCAACAACTACCACATTTCTCATGAATGAAAAGCCTTCAATAGACGCACCCATGGCCAAAAACATGTACTTAAATCTGTGTCCAACCCCTTCAACGTAATCTGTTTCTAGTTTAGTCAACGTTCCTCGGTTTGCATGCACAAGTCTTGCCAAGTAGTTGGGTAGGAGGTCATACGAAGCACCAGATGTTCCTTTGGCGTAATCTAAAGCTACCTCTCGTGATCGCCATGCTTTCCAATAGGAAATTCTGACATTGTAATCTCCCTGCATTACCTGCATTATCTCATGTGGCTTTGGGCCACCACCTGATCCGGAAAACCTAGCCTTCATCATTTCACCAATGACAGAGTGTGTAGCTTGACTTTGATATCCTATCATGAAAGAATGAAATGAGAATGGTAACAGTTGCGAAGGTTTCATTGCTACGACAATGTATACTCGGAAAGAAGTGAAGATTTGTAGGGACAGACACGTTGTAATTGTAAAACGGATACCTAATGAGAGACTATATAGGTTGTAATTGTTAACCGGATACATAATAATTGTAACGGATAATATAACTATAATCCGTATAACAAAATGTAAAAGCAGGTAATAAACCCTAGAGTACAAACTTCAATTTGTTAAGAGTAGCCATTATTGTAAATTAAAAAAGTGTGTAATGAAAATGTTGTAATGGGATTAAGGTAAATATAATACTTTTTAGTAATTAGTAAAGAATTAGAGGAAACCCTACTATATGCTATATAGGTTGTAATTGTTAACCGGATAGAATATATTATTATCGGGAAAAAAAAACTATAATCTGTATAATCTAATATAAAACCGGATAATAAACCCTAGGTTAGAAACTTCATTTTCTTAAGAGTAGCCCTTATTGAAAGGTGTGTAATGAAAATGTTGTATTAAGATTCAGGTAACTATAATACAATTTGTATTAATTAATATAGAATTACAGACAACCTTAGTATATCCTATATAGGTCATAAGTGTTAACTGGATATATAATATTATTATCGGAAAATATAACTATAATCCGTATAATATAATGTAAAACAAGATAATAAATAGTGTGTAATGAAAATGTTGTAGCGGGATTAAGGTAAATATCATACGTTTTGTAATCAGTAAAGGATAAGAGAAAACCTTGGTATAGCCTATATAGGTTGTAATTGTTCGGAAGGTAAAAAAATATATATATATATATATATATATATATATATATATATAAAATAGATTACATACTTCATTTACATACTTCATTTTCTTAAGAGGAGCCCTTATAGTAAAGAAAATAGTGTATGAGGAAAATAGGGTATCATGAAAATAAGAAAACGATTTGTACTAAACAATAGATAATATTTGTACTAATCAATAGAGAATAAGTCAAACCCTAATAAGGGATTATATATGATGCAAATGTTAAATTATTCAAATGAACCAGAAAGCTAAATGTATACTAATACATACCCGCTCTGTCATCAACGGTGCAATAGTGGTGTTTCTCCAGCTTACGGATTTCATAGGCATCGACGTTCTTCAGACGTACAGCATATACACGCCACTTACATGTGTTGCTATAGCATTTTAACACCATGCCATCGGGCGCAGATCTTGTGATACGAAATCTGAATTTGTTTGTGATTGCATGAATCGCAATGCGGTGTTTGAAAGCATCCCTAGATTTGAAAGTCATGCCTACGGAAATATCGTCTGAATGATTGTTTTGAAGCCCTACATTTGTAAAACAATCAAAGTATGAACACCTAAAGAGAGGAATTGTTTAGAGTTTTAAACAAACATCTTAATACATAAGCCAAATATTTCACATTACATGCCTCCGGTAAGTGGGGATATATAACAAAAAGCCAAACTTCCGGTTACCAAAAAAACAAAATAGATACGCAGGACAACCATCAGTCCATAAAGCTGAAAATACACAAAATGCAGATTATTCTTAAAGGATCTAAGGCTGAGTTCCAAACAGACCAGTGTCACCGCCTACTTCGGAGGAGGAGTCATCAACGACGACAACAGAATGGGCTCCACCTGTTTGTTTTGCACTGCCGATCCCTAAACTTAGGTCGAGAGAAGGTCCACTCACTTCCATCCCAGCATCATCAGATACAAGGTTGACCGTGGTCTTTTTGGTAGATGTTGAGTAGGCAGTGGTCTTGGTGGCAGTAGGACCTGTATTACCAAAACACATTTGCGAAACATGATTGAAAACGTGAAATAAATTAAATTAATAATGGAAGAGGCAAACAGAACGTACGAATATCACCGGTGAGAAGAATACACTCATCAGAAGAGTCAGAGATAGAGTGAGCACCAACTTTCTCTCCGGTGTTATCAGCCTCAGGTTGTGGTACATCATCACCAAGAGAGTTACTTTTGTTTCCAACGACCACAGTGGGTGGGAGCTTTGTTGTAGGGGGGTCGGATGTGCCGTCGTTTGCCTCATACACAGCTTCCCAGTCATTTGCATAGTCACACATTTGAGGAGTTGAAACGTGTGGCTTGTTCACTAGACGACCTCTTTCAATTTCCAGACTAGCACCACGGAATATATCGGAGGAATGATCAGGTGAGATGGGAGTGAATGCATTTGCTTGTGATATATTATGCTCTTGCATTGGATCTTGAAAACCTCGTAACAAATATTCAGTTACACAAATATTCAGTTTCAAATATTTAGTTTCAAATATTCAGTGATAACAATCATCAGCCAAAATCCAAATATAGATGAAAATATTATTTATCAATAACTTGGAATGCAACCTACCAGTGCGGTTAGTAGGAGTGGGAGTGAGAGCTGCGGTTGGGTTGGCTATGAAATCAACATTTGGTAGACGGCCTTCAAGAGAAATTATAGGAGCTTGAGGTTCCATGTTGGGGTTGATGTTGGATCCATGGTTACCACGACTGGTAGAGAGAGCAAGATCAATCTCCATTGAGAGACGGTAGATTCCCAGAAGCTGCTGTTGATCACATAAAACCTCGAGCATTCTTGTAGCACAGCTCATTGGACGATTTCCAGACAGCTCTGAACAGTTGAAAATACAAAAAACAAAGGAAAGTAAGTAATGTGTTGTATGAAAAATCTTTGTCATTGGTGAAATTGTCAGAGTTACACTAACCTCTGATAAACTGAAGATGCGCAGACTCAAAAACACCCGGTTGAAGAAAAGATGTGTTCCCTAGACTGAAAGGAGTTCGACAGAAGAACTGGTACCGAGCAACATCTTCAGGTCCTGAAGTAACATAGAGGACAAGAACATCATTGTACTCTCGAACTGTCATCATTACTTCAACGTCCCTAGACTCGACAAGGTTGACAGGCTGGGGTCTAGGACCATTGGGTAGAAACATCCAGTCAGGGAACTGGTATGTTAAAACGAGGGAGTGTCTGGTCCCAACTCCAACCTCACACGAACAATGGTCTTCAAGTCATCGATAGTCTCATTATCACGGACGAGAATAGCTTCACCATAGTATTCACTAGTGTTCACGAAATTCCAGTTGCCTGCTTCAGATTTGACCCACACTCCTTGTTCAAGATGCAAAATCCTTCCCATCTAAATAAGCAAAAGAAACTACCATTAAAGAAGTTTGTAAATCAATTAGGGTTCGTAATAAATGACCCCACAAACCAAAAATAGGCCGACAGATTTAAAAGGAAAACAAATACAAACAAGTTTTACCTTTTCTCAAGATATTCTCCAAACTCCCGGTATATTGTTTTTGAAACTGGAAAAGATATTTTGTGCTTTAGAAAGTTGAAGACAGGGAGTTCTGATTTATAGCAAGATGTGTGGTGGAAACCGGCGATATGTACACATATACAAAGAAGATGTGAATCCAGCTCATGTTGTAGCCTGAGCCTATAACATCATAGAGGTCAAGTTAGGCGTCTGAGGTGACGTAAAAAGACAAGCCGCTCAAATTTTAAATTTTAAGAACTGGAACTAATCTGTTTCCCTCCTAAGTAAACCGGAAGTACTTGCCTAAATTAGGGTTTCTAGACATCGGGTAAGTTGAGTAAAACCGGTTCGATCCCAAGGAATTGAGATAAATGATCTCGTCGGTTTAACGAAACCAGGAAGATATTTTTCTTCCTTCCCTCACGGTTGTATCCGATGATTGACACTTGTCCTGGCTTTTCGAAATTGAAAGAGACACCTTTTGAAAGGTCGGAAAAGATAGGATCAGGCCATATGTTCTTTGTTTCCCTATTCAAATTCCAAAAAAAAAGTGACAAGAGAGAATCGTCATCAATATGACAAGGTCAACGTCGGCATCGTCATCTTCATCGACTGCCGTAAAAAGCATTGATGTTGGACCTCTATGTCGGTGTTCAAGAGCTACAAAAGTGACATTGTCGTGATCAGATGACAATCCGGGCCGGCGTTTCCACCGTTGTGAGATCCACGGATTCGTGAGCTGGGCTGACACAGAAGAACCCTCAAATTGGCTGAAGGAAAGTTTATTGGAGGCGAGGGATCAGATAAGGCATTACAAACGAGAGGCAGCGAGTTTACGGTCTACATTAGCTGAAAGCAACGTTATTATTGAGATGTTAAGGTCAAGTGCAAGGGGAAACGAAGATGTGGAAATACATCCATCTGAATATCAAATGTTGGATATGTTTAATGCGACAAACAAGACAATGCGCATCATGTTCATCATCACCTGGGTTTTACTTTTACTTGCAACAGCCGTAATCGTTTCAATTATGGCTGAATAAAGTGGACAAATGTGGATCAGTATTGTGTTGTATGTTTAACAACTTCGCTATGTTTGAGATTTCATGTTCTAATATGTATCACTCCTTTATGTACTCTCTGTTTCATAATTATATAAAAATGACTCCTTTAGTATATACCGTAATTGTATATGGTTACCTCTATGTTGTTTTCCAATAATAAACAACCAATAAGACTGACTTCTGAGGACTTTAACTAGTATTTTCGGGATACAATAAAGAGACAATAAAAGGATGGTTACATTCATTGCATTTTTACACTCGACAGATAGATATAATTTGCTGATAATATAGGAGACATGCAATGGCCCATCTAGAGTTATGTTTTTGTGCAAAACATAGCCTACGGGCTACGGGGGAGGCAATAGAGGAGAGTTTCGTCATTCCAGGTACCACCCGATACCCACTTACCTAATTAAGAAAACGTTGTAGTCAATCACCTAATAAAAATCTTACTCTTAGTTATAGAGTGCAATAACTCTTTTCTTTTTTGGTATAACTGCCTCTAAAACCATGTTTAATATTTTAATTTGAAAACCTGATATATTTTATTCCCATGTCAATATCGTGTTCAGTTTTCTGCATAACTTAAACTCCTATTTTAATTTAATGAGATACATATATTATCTTTACTCTTATTTGTTATTTAATAATATGGCCCATATCTAATTTAAATTGTGAATATTTACTTAACAAATAAGAACATTCCAGGAACCAAATAAATTATTCTTAGATCAAATTCAAAACATACATAAATTTAAAAGTTATTTACAAAAACTTATACAGGAAAAAAATTAAACATTATATTCATACTTTTTTGGTCTAATTATTTATGACCTATTGATAAATGTTTAATCCAACAATTTATTATTTGTGTTTACTCATTTATATTAATAATACTAGGTTTTTTATATTATTGATAAATAATTAAACAAATACTATTACAAATAAAATATAAATATACATATAAAACTAAATTCTAAAAAATAAAAATAAAAATATACCCGCCCTTTTAAGGGCGGGTCAAAGTCTAGTTTCTTTTAAAAAAATGGTCTAACATGTGAATAATGATCAAATTAATTTTAATGAAATGTTAATAATTAATTGAAATTTAGGTGACATAAATCGCAAATTACAAGATAGCCCTAAGATTAAACGTTAAGCTTCTTCTTTTTAATAATAAAACGTTATAAGCTTGAGTGACAACACATTCTAAAACTTTGAAGTTATGACAATTTCCCTAATATTCTATTAACTTTGAACTAATAAGAGACTACATGACAATATATTCTAAAACTTTGAATTGATGAGAGGCTATATGATAATCTGTTACAGAAAACTTAATGTTGTGGCGATCTTTAGAAAAACAATTGGTAGGTTAAATGAAGTGTGAACAAAATTCTAGAAATTTCTACAAAACAAGTATAATTTCCTTCTTAACCTTTTTCCCCTGCTTGTAAACTTTTTGAATTCCAATTGTTAAGTTTAATCAAATCCTTACCTATTATCCAAAAATGAATAAAAAGAGAGAGAATCAAATCCAACAAAAAGTTTGCATTTCTCCCAAGTCTTCCAGCGTACCCATGATCCAGTTTACCATTTCTTTTTGTTGTTAAAGACCCACTAGTTCTTCCCTTTTCGTTTTTTATATAGCCCTCTTGCTTGTTCCTCATGCCTTTCTTTCAGCTAGATGTTTTCTGTCCTTAACAATCTTTTTGTTTTTAAAAGGGTGATATTAGTTTTGGGTTTTGGCATCTTTGCAAAACATTCCTTGCCAACCCTTGTCTTCTACATGGTTGAGGTAAGGGTTTCATCCTCGTTACACTTGTTTTCAGTTCTGATCCAGGCTACTTTCTTTGCTTATCCTACATATCCACTTGTCCATAAAGTTTCTAGCTCACAGTCTCTTATTTTGTGACTACTTGCTGTTTGTTTATCAAACTGTCAGGAACTAAGAAAGCCAAAAATGTCTTGGGTTCTGTTGAGTATCATTGTTCTGAGTGGTTATGAGATCATTTCAGAGGGAGCTTCGAGTCTTCATGTTGTGAACGTTGGAGCAGTCTTCAGTTTAAGCACTTTACATGGTGAAGTTGCAAATATCGCCATGAAAGCTGCAGAGGACGATGTAAACTCCGATCCTAGCTTCCTTGGTGGGTCGAAACTGCGTATAATGATGTATGATCCTAAGCGCAACGGATTCCTCAGCATCATGGGAGGTGAATAAAAGCTTAACTTTCTTTACATATTCGTTCTCAATGTTTAAAAACTTGGTTAGGCAATAATTAGACGCTTTGTATATGCCTAACTAAAATTATTCCTAGACGTTAATAAGTTAATTATTTTATTTATTATATTAATTTATGTTATATCATTTTTACTTTTGGTGTAATTGTAAAATTATTTTGAAGAATTATCAAAGATTAGATATACAGAAATCAAATATGTGGACTTGCACAAATATTGTTGTCTGATATTATTGGTTTACACCAATTTATATAGTTTATAGCTTTTTAACCTGATTTAAAACGGTTTAAATCGTTTTGAGCATTTAAAACAAATCTTTTTGGCTTATGGTCGATTTGTAGAACATTGTTGGTTCTTGTTTAAAAAACTTGCTCTTACGTATCTTTCTGTTTCTTTTGATTGATCACAGTGTTGAAATTCATGGAGACTGATGCTGTGGCTATAATTGGTCCTCAGACATCAACAATGGCTCATGTTATGTCTTATATTGCAAATGAGCTTAACGTACCTATGTTGTCATTCACAGCTTTAGACCCTAGTCTCTCACCGCTCCAGTTCCCCTTCTTTGTCCAAACAGCACCTAACGATCTCTTTCTGATGCGTGCCATAGCAGAAATGGTATCTTACTACGGTTGGTCAGACGTGGTTGCATTGTACAACGATGATGACAACAGCAGAAACGGTGTAACATCCTTAGGGGACGAGCTTGGAGAAAGACGCTGCAAGATCTCTTACAAGGCGGTGCTTCCTCTGGATGTTGTGATCACTAGTCCACGTGAGATCATAGATGAGTTAACCAAGATCCAAGGGATGGAGTCTCGTGTAATCATTGTGAACACATTCCCTAAAACAGGTACCATGATCTTTGAGGAAGCCAAGAAGCTTGGCATGATGGAACAAGGCTATGTCTGGATAGCAACAACTTGGTTGACTTCTCTTCTGGATTCAATGTACTTTCTACCTCCCAAGAGGATAGAAACCATTAGAGGAGTGCTCACTCTTCGTATCCACACTCCAGAATCAAGAAAGAAAAGAGACTTTGTGGCAAGGTGGAACAAGTTGAGTAATGGAACTGTGGGGCTAAACGTGTATGGACTCTATGCATATGACACTGTATGGATCATTGCTAGAGCTGTTAAAAGTCTTCTAGATAGTGGAGCTAACATTTCCTTCTCCAGCGATTCCAAGTTAACCAGCTTGAAGGGTGGAACACTGAATCTAGGTGCAGTGAGCATATTTGATCAAGGACCAAAGTTTCGTGATTATATAGTAAATACAAAGATGTCTGGTGTCACAGGTCCAGTACAGTTTCTTCCAGACAGATCAATGTTTCAGCCTGCTTATGACATTATAAACGTGGTCGGTGACAAGTTTAAGCAGATAGGTTACTGGTCTAACCATTCTGGTCTCTCTGTTATACCTCCTGAGTTATTATACAGTAAGCCAGCAAACCGTTCTAGCTCAAACCAGCATCTGTATAATGTGACTTGGCCTGGTGGGACGTCTGAGACGCCACGTGGATGGGTGTTCCCTAAAAATGGGAGGAGATTGAGAATTGGTGTGCCTAATAGAGCAAGCTTTAAGGACTTTGTGTCGACTGCTAATGGAAGCAACAAAGTTGAAGGGTACTCCATTGATGTCTTTGAAGCTGCAATAAAACTGCTTCCTTATCCTGTTCCTCATGAGTTTGTCCTCTTTGGAGACGGCCTCAAGAACCCAAACTACAATGAAATTGTCAACAATTTCTCTACAGGGGTGAGTCAAAAGGATCAAGAGATCACAAACAGAGCCTTATTCAAGAGAATTGACTGTAACAGAGTTGAGTTATTTTTCAGGTGTTTGATGCTGTGGTAGGTGACATAGCCATTGTTAAAAGACGAACAAGGATTGTGGACTTCACTCAGCCATACATAGAGTCAGGGCTTGTTGTGGTTGCTGCTGTCACAAAGCTAAATGATACTCCCTTGGCGTTCTTAAGACCTTTTACTCCTCCTATGTGGGCTGCAACAGCAGCTTTTTTCCTCATCATTGGATTAGTAATATGGATTCTTGAACATAGGATCAACGATGAGTTCCGTGGACCACCTAGGAGTCAAGTTGTTACAATAATCTGGTTAGTAAACAGTCACTGAAGCTGCAATAATCCTATATGCTGGTGTTATAACATACCTATTCTCATGCAGGTTCACATTCTCGACGATGTTTTTCTCCCACAGTAAGTTCATAGTCCAACTCCATCTTTTTTTTGAACACCTGTGCAACTCCAGCTAGTTATTAGATATTGGATATTTTGGATCTTGAAAACTTGGTACCGGTCGGATAGTTTAGAATTTCGGATTCCGTTCGGTATCTTTCTGGTACAATTCAGTTGGTTTATATCCAAAAGAACCAGAAAAAAACTCAGATCTAGTTCGGATCCACTCGTTATAACCAAAGGTATAGTACAAAATAACCAATTTTGTCCGGAATACTTGGCTCGGGTCAGGTGTTTTATATCCAAACATATCCAATAATATTTAAAATATCTAAAATAATTAAAACTATCCGAATTATCCAAAAAACTAACTACTATATTCAAATTTTTAATATTTGAATTACTACATATGTTTTTGGCTTTAGTTCGAATTCGGATCCGGATATAAAAATCAGGTACAGTTGACATTTATGTTGGATTGGATTTGGTTTGGTACCTTATAAAATTAGAGTCTAATCTGGATAATTTGGCCGGGTCTAGAGTTTACTAATATCTTGGAGATGTTCAAACTTGCAGGAGAGAATACAGTGAGCTCACTCGGTCGTATTGTGTTGCTTATCTGGCTTTTTGTGGTTCTGATCATCACTTCAAGCTACACAGCTAATCTTACGTCGATTCTTACAGTGCAACAGCTTAACTCACCGATCAAAGGAGTAGACACACTCATGGGCAGCAGCGAACGTGTTGGGTTTCAAGTAGGTTCTTACGCTGAAAACTACATGATTGATGAGCTTAACATCGCCAGGTCCAGACTTGTGGCACTTGGCTCTCCAAAAGAATTCGCTACAGCTCTACAAAACGGAACTGTCTCTGCTATTATTGATGAACGTCCTTATGTTGATCTCTTCCTCTCTGAGTTCTGTGGGTTTGCTATCAGAGGCCAAGCGTTCACTAGAATTGGCTGGGGGTTTGTAAGTAACCCTTCTCTTGAAGTCTCTCTAAGCATTGTCTGAACATGTATCTTGATCATCTTGTTTTGTTTGAAGGCATTCCCAAGAGATTCTCCGTTAGCAGTTGACATGTCGACAGCGATCTTAGGTCTGTCTGAAACAGGACAGCTTCAAAAGATACGTGAAAAGTGGCTTTCCAGATCTAACTGTAGTAACCTGAATGGTTCACACTCACATGATGATCAAGAACAGCTTACGCTCCATAGCTTCTGGGGGTTATTCCTTATGTTTGCGGTTGCTTGTTTCATCGCTCTCTTTATCTACTTCTTTAAGATAGTCCGAGACTTTTGCAACGACCACAAGCCTGAGGAAGAAGCTATAGTACCTTCACCAGAAAGCTCGCATTGTAACACATTGCAGACGTTTCTTGCTTACTTTGACGAGAAGGAAGACAAAACCAAGAGAAGGTTGAAGCGTAAACGGAACCATGATCTCTCTGTAAAGTTTTCTAGACCAATGTGACGGATCAAATCATCACTCAACTCAAGCAATCTTCTTCAGGCAACAACATACCTAATAATAAGAAAAGGAGATTTTGATCATGTGATCCTCCAAAACATATGACTTGGAGAATACGGTACATTATTGATGCAAGAAGCTAGAACAAAAAAATTGATGCATACATTCCCGAAACGTATCTTACTTTTTATAGTGACATATCTTACTTTTTATAGTGACTTTTGTGAATTTTTTTTTTTTAAATTGCTTATTTGTTTCCACTGCATTCATTCTTAAGAAAAAAAGGGGATAGACATATCTTACTTTTTATAGTGACATATCAAATTTCATTTATGAAATCTTAATTTTTTGGTAAGATTCTTGAGATATAAAAATAACTTAAATGTATCATTCTTCTTGAAAGTTTTAAACTAATAACATAATTATAAATAAATAAACTTTTTTCACATTAACTTAGAACTGAAAATATAAAATATGTAAATATTTATAATTTTATAAATATATTTGTTATTAAATGTTTGCATTATACTTTATTTATTAATCAATATGAAAACAACTAATCAAATTGTCAAATTATTGAATTTATTAATGTATAATCATCACCTAAATATGTTTGTTGAACGACTATCTGTCAATTCATTGAATTAATTAATAAATTACTTTATATAATTCAAATGAAAATATAATCCGCATTTATTAAGTTATTAATAACTTAACTTATCATTTTAATATGTCTTAACTAAAATAAATAAAAAACTAAACTTTATAAGTTTAAATAAAAGAAATTAAAATAAATATAATCATCAATATAATATAATAGAATTTTTTTTTCTATAGTATAAGTTTAACAAAATATAAACAAAAAAGTAAAATTGGACAAATTAAATAGAAATATCCCCTCTGTATTATTTGCGAAGTGATTTTGCTGAATGTCATCTCTACAATTAGTTTTACACAAAAAATGTGACATGGCTATTAAAATTGATGACATGGCTTATGGTCAAATATGACATGGATAATTACATTTAATCTTGATTTATATTTTTAATAATTTTTTTAAATATAGTAATAACGCATACTTTACATTTAATATTGATACTTATTTATGGTATAAAACTTAAATATGGTAATAACTTATAAATCATATTTAAAAAAATATATTCAAATATAACCACTACAAGAAAACTAAGGCATTACTAGGAAAGTTTACTAGGAAAACATTTCCTCGTAAAACTACTACGAGTTTACTTCGAGTTTACGAGGAAACAACTTTTCCTCGTAAAGTTCTCGTAAACTTACGAAAAAGAGTTTCCTCGTAAACTCGAAGTAAATTTACGAGGCCCTTACGAGGAAAAAGTTATTTTCCTCGTAAACTCATAGTAAAACTTTTCCTCGTTAAGTCCTAGTAATTGTTTACTACGAAATTAGGAGGAAAAGATTTGTTACTACGAAATTAAGAGGAAATTGATAGAAAATATCGAATATTAATCAAAAACGTGTTTTGTACCTACTTTTCCTAGCAATTTCCTAGTAAATGCTCAGATTCGAAAATTTCTATAAATACCACCATATGTGATTCATTTGAAACACACCAAAAAAAAATTAGCTATAAGCTTGATCAAACAAAAAAAAAAATGTCCGGTCCGGGAAGTATTTTCGAGTTGCGGAAGTGGATGTATTCACACAGAGATAATAACGGGAGGGTGACGAAAGAATTTCTCGAAGGATTGGAGACGTTTATGCATCAAGCAGATTCTACACCACTCACGCAGGAAAGTGATAAGATGTTCTGTCCTTGTCGGAAATGTTGCAATACCAAATTAGGCCCTCGTGAAAATGTTTGGAAGCATTTAATAAATAGAGGTTTCATGCCATATTATTATATTTGGTATCAACATGGAGAAGATGCTAGTTGTAGGAATGAAGGTAGCAGTAGTAATAGCTATCATCACCAAGAGGAACAAATGGTAGATTGTGATAGGGTTCATGATATTGTAGGTGATGCCTTTGTAAATCATGATGATGATGAAGTTGAAGAACCTAACTTAGATGCCAAAAAGTTTTATGAAATGTTAGATGCTGCGAATGAGCCAATTTACAGTGGTTGTAGAGAAGGTCTGTCTAAATTGTCGTTGGCTGCTAGAATGATGAGTATTAAAACCGATCACAATCTACCTGAAAAATGTATGGATGCATGGGCAGACTTGTTTAAANATGCCAAAAAGTTTTATGAAATGTTAGATGCTGCGAATGAGCCAATTTACAGTGGTTGTAGAGAAGGTCTGTCTAAATTGTCGTTGGCTGCTAGAATGATGAGTATTAAAACCGATCACAATCTACCTGAAAAATGTATGGATGCATGGGCAGACTTGTTTAAAGAGTATTTGCCAGAAGACAATGTGTCTGCTGAATCATATTATCAGATTCAGAAATTCGTATATAGTCTAGGGTTGCCCTCGGAGATGATAGACGTTTGCATCGACAACTGCATGATTTACTGGGGAGATGATGAGAAGTTAGAAGAATGTCGATTTTGTAAGAAGCCACGATTCAAACCGCAAGGTCGAGGGCATAATAGTGTACCGTACCAAAGGATGTGGTACCTACCAATCACATACAGATTGAAAAGATTGTACCAATCTGAGGAGACTGCTGGAGGGATGAGATGGTACGCCGAACATACTCAGACGGATGGAGAGATGACTCATCCATCAGATGCAAGAGCCTGGAAACATTTTAACAATGTACATCCACATTTCGCTAGCAATAGCCGGAATGTGTATCTTGGATTATGCACTGATGGATTTAGTCCATTTGGAATGTCTGGGAGACAATATTCATTGTGGCCGGTCTTTCTTACACCGTATAANTTTGTGGACCATAAGTGACTTTCCTGCATATGGTATGTTGTCTGGGTGGACTACACATGGGAGATTAGCTTGTCCGTATTGTAATGGAATGACAGATGCGTTTCAGTTGAAGCATGGTAGGAAGACTAGTTGGTTCGATTGTCACCGTCGATTTCTTCCCATTCACCACCCATACCGAAGAAACAAGAAATTGTTCAGGAACAAAAGGGTTGTTAGAGACACTGCTCCTCCATATTTAACTGGAGAACAAATCGAAGCACAAATCGATTACTACTGTGCTCTGGAAATAGCTCCTCACGGTGGGAACTGGCATGTTCCCAGTAATATGCCTGATTCTTATGGTGTTCAGCACAATTGGCACAAAAAGAGTATATTTTGGGAATTGCCATATCGGAAAGATTCTTTTGCGCCACAACCTCGATGTGATGCATATAGAGAATAACTTTTGAGAACATCATGAACACTATATTGAATGTCCCAGGGAAGACGAAAGAGAACGTAAAATCAAGGTTGAACTTACCCGATATCTGCTCAAGGAGTGAGCTACATATACAAAGCAATGGGCAAGTTCCAGTTCCAATATTCAGACTGTCATCAGAAAAAAAGTCTGCGTTGTTCAACTGGGTGGCTTCAGAAGTGAAGTTTCCTGATGGGTATGTTTCAAATCTCTCAAGATGTGTGAAAGGCGAAACAGATTTCTACGGGATCTTGCAGGAGATTTATGAAGTTCAATTCCCGGGAATTGGTTTGAAATGCGTTATCTTCAAGTGTGAGTGGTACGACCCCGTCGTAAACAGAGGTGTTCGGATTAACAAGAACGGTGTAGTTTATGTCAACGGTGGACGAAGGTACACCAAATTCTTTTTTTTTTTAATATCAAGGTCTTCAATATTACTTAATTTTTACGTATTGATATTTTTTCGTAGGTACAAAAAGTTCGAGCCTTTCATATTAGCTTCCCAAGCAGATCAAGTTTGCTTCATTCCATACCCTCGGATTACTACCTCGGGAATAAAATGGTTAGCTGTTATCAAAGTTACACCTCGAGGAAGAATAATCGCTGGAGAAGAACCACCATTACAAGAAGAAAACACCAATGAGATCGAGGAAGCTGAAGCAGAAATTGATGACATCCTACTCATTGATCCGCATAATCGTCAATACGAAGATGTTCCTGATCACTCAACGGACGAAGGTGTAGACGACGAGTTTTTAG
>CAKOAT010600710.1:89877-180274 GCA_932364175.1 Eruca vesicaria subsp. sativa
CTAAGGCTGCTGCTAAGAGGGCGTCGACTCTCGAGGGGATAAGCTACGGAGATATGTTTGGGCGTCAGGATGGTCCGGGTTCATCCTCGTCAGCTCCCGGTGGTTCATCTTCGGCAGTTCCCGAGACTCAGGGAGGTTCTACGGCATCCCGGTCTCAGCAGCCACCTCCTCCTCCTCCTCCACCGGTCGGGGTTCATCCCGATTTGCAGGTGCCGCCGAACGCACCCTTTGCGGTGTACACAGTGGAGGATATTTTGGCCCTTCCAGGCAGAGAAGGGCTGGCAGAGTTAGATCCTTACCGACGGAACGGCCAAAACATTTTATGGTATGTTTTAATTTTTAAATTTTTTATTTATTTATTTCTTAATTAACAAAATATTTAGAAGTTAATCTAGTTAATGATTTATTTTGTGTCTTTCCATGTTTGGTTGTGACAATAGTGTTGGATCTAGCGTCACAGACTGTATCAAGGATACTTTCCCGATCCAGCTCCAAACTGGAAGATGATGGCGAGCCACACAAAAAAAGACGTGGTTCAAATCGTTCGCTGTAAGTTTAGTTTGTTAATTTATTTTAAATTATTTTAAATTATTAATATAATTGAACTAATCCGTCTTTTATTTTTTCTGCTTACAGCAAAAGTATCGCTGGTCTATTGGGATTCACCAGCGAGTGAAGAAGGAGTTTGAGGCCAAGGCAAAAGCACGATTGCTCGACATGGTCTACAACTGGAAGGGCGACTATGAGGTATAGATTTATAAATTATAATATATATATAGTTTTTAAAATATTATATATTGACTTTAATTCTAATTTTTTTTAAAAAAAATCAGGTGGATGGTTACGAGGCCGGGAAACCCGATTGCCTCACAACCACGGTGTGGGATGGCCTCATCAGCTATTGGACGTTGCCGGACTCGGTCAGAACCTCCAACACAAACTCCGGGAACCGCATGACCAAGGACGAGCATGGCAACACGAAGGTGCTTCACACCACGGGTCGAAAACCTCACGATGGAGTTCGTCTAGACATGGTAAGATTATTTTTAATATCAATTTAATTTTTATTTTATTTGAATATATTCCAAATTAATATTTAATTTTATAAATTAATTTTAGGCTAAGGAGACAGGAGTTCTTCCATCTCTAAAAGACCTTTACGAGAGGACCCACCGGAATAAGGCTGGGCAGTTTGTAGATCCTGCTTCCGAGCGGATCTACAACGAGCTTGTTGCCCGAGTTGACGAACGCCAGACCCAGCTGACTCAGCAGACTGGGTCTCCAGTCATATTATCCACTGTTGACGTGGATAAGATTTACGAGGAGGTAAATAATTTGTTTTACTATTAATTTTTAATATTTTTTAAATTTTTCTTAANGTTGACGAACGCCAGACCCAGCTGACTCAGCAGACTGGGTCTCCAGTCATATTATCCACTGTTGACGTGGATAAGATTTACGAGGAGGTAAATAATTTGTTTTACTATTAATTTTTAATATTTTTTAAATTTTTCTTAATGTTATTAATATTTTTATTTTCAGGTCGCCCCTAGGAAAAAGGGGCGTATCATCGGGATTAGCTCGGTTAACGATGTCCCTGCAGCGACATCGTCTTATCATCAGGAGCAGCACGATGTCAATGATCAGCTGCGCTCGGAGTTGCAGGCGACGCAGTCTCAAGTGACTTCGCTCACCGAGAATGTCACTTCTCTCACCGATATCCTCGACATTATGGCGGTTGGAAACTCGCAAGTGCAGGAGCTGTTGCGTCAGAGACGGGAACGTGCAGGGATTCCAAGTACCCAACATCCTCCGCCATCACAGTCACAGCCGGCAACCAACTATGGAGAGGATTTGCCGAGCCAGGACGACGACCGGTTCGTTCAGCAATTTCATGACCAACATCCGTAGTTTCTTTTATTTTTATTTGTATATTATGAATTTAAAAACTTTTTGTATATTATTTAGTTATTTATAAAATATTTTGTTTTTTATTTTTTTATTTATACTTTGACTTTTTATTTTTAAAAAATAAATTAATTATTTGTAATTATTTTTTTTAATAAGAAAAAAATATTTCCAAGCAAAATCCTCGTAAATTGTTCCAAGTAATATCCTCGTAAACAGTTCTAGTAATTTCCTCATAATGTATCACTACGACCTTACGAGGAAATGTTTACTACGAGCTTACGAGGACCTTACGAGGAAAATATTACCACGCCTTTACGAGGAAAGCTTTCCTCGTAAATTCGCTACGACCTTACGAGGAAAATGGCTTTACGATGAACGTTTTTCGAGGAAACGCGTTTCCTCGTAAGTTCCTAGTAAAAGGCCATTTACTAGGAACTAACGAGGAAAACCCGTCCTAGTAATGGACGAGTTTTCTTGTAGTGAACATTTCAAATTCCGAAATATTATTCCATTTTTGTTTTGTATTATACAATTTGTATTACTAAAATTTTGAAAAACTGTTACAATGTTATAAAGAATATAATAATATTGGAAAGAATTTAATAATATTTTAAAAAATTTTAAATATTTTAAGTAGATTTTTCTAATTATATAACTTTTAGTAATAAAATTTTGAAAAATTTTATGCGATTTTTTTTAAATATCTAATTTTCTAATCTCAGTATCGTTAGTTTTATTTATAACAGCTATTAATTTTAGAAATATTATTTAACCATTTTATACTTTGATAATTATATACCTAAAATTTTTTTGTCTTAATTGTATAGAATATGATTTTAACATACTTTAACCAAAAGAAAAAGATAAAAATCTTTCTAAATTTTTAATTTTAAATATATACATATATATTAGTAAACATAAATTTAAATAAAAGTTGTTTATTTTATCTTAATTTTTACATATAATTAACGTAAAATTAATAATGTAACAAAATAATAAATATAAAAATTAACTTAATTTTATTTTTAAATATAGTTTTATTTTTTAAAATTTTTAGTTCTGTACATTTTGCAGGGAAAACACCTAGTTAGTTATAAGTACTAAAGATCTGTAAGATTAAAAATATTTTGAAAAATTAAACTTTGACTTAGAAGTAATTTTTTTTTTTTTGAAAAAATTATTATCACTGCACAGTGTACATGCATGAAACTTCCTAGTAAACTTGTAACTTGCAAGACAAAGCTTAAGCTGTATTAACTTGGCAGCTCTTTTAATTTTTCCGGTTTGTTTGGTTTCAATTAAATTGCAAAAACTTGAGTTGCCAATCGGGTTTAACTTTCCAAAACTAAGTTTATTCACAGAAACTGACTGAAATCAACTGAGTTCATTCCGTTTTTTTTTTTCTGTACTTCGAACAAATTGGTAATAGTAATTGAACCAACTTGTAGACATTATAACCAGAATTACTTTCAGAAGTCACTAAGATTAAACCGGCAATAGAGTTTGGTTTCTATTTCTTATATAGAGATTAAACTGATCGAGGCCGGTTAATTAACCGGACTATTCCAAATAGACCGGCTGGATTTGCCTTTTCTAGGTTAGTGATTACTAATTAACTAGGTGTTTTGCCCGCACATGCGGGCATAATTTTCGTACGATTTATTATTAGTCCATATTTTATTAATTCAAACCAATATAATAAGTTATGATTTATGTTTTAAAATTAATTATAAATGAAAACATTCACATAACAAAATATTTTTAAAATATATTTATTACAAATATGTTGCTTTAATTTATTTTAATTATAATATTTCTAACTTAATTTTTTATTTCTATAATAAAAATATATATTTTCAAGATAACAATATAATACATAAGAAGTATCTTATTTTCTAAAATATAATTTTTAATAGAAATTTGTTTTTATTTTATAATAAAATTTTTATGAAATTATTAAAAATAATAAAAATTATCTAAATCATGGAGAAATTACAAATCAGATAATTCACATAAATTTTCTAATAGAATATATGTTCAAGATAACAATATAATACATAAGAATTATCTTATTTTTTTAAATCTAGTATTATTATATACATTCGTTTTATTATTTAATAAATTATATACGAAATTATTAAAATATGATAAATAAGCAAAGTATAAAACCATAGAGAAGTTGATAAATCAACATTGCTTTCTTTATATTTAACTATTAATATTTTAACTTAATTTTAAATTTCTATGATAAAAAATATATTTTAAAGATAACGATATAATATATAAGAATTATCTTATTTTATAAAAGTATAATATTATTAATATAAATTGATTTTTATTAAATAATAATTTGTATATGAAACTATTTAAATAAGATAAATAAAAAAATTTACCTAAAATGAAGGAGAAGTTGACAACTAAGCAAAATTACTTATATTTTCAAGATAACAATATAATACATAAGAAGTATCTTATTTTCTCAATTATAATTTTTCATATAAATTTATTTTTATTTTATAATAAATTTTATATGAAATTATTAAAAATATGACAAATAATCAAAATTATCTAAATCATGGAGAAATTACAAATCAGATAATTCACTTAATGTTTCTAATAGAAAATATATGTTCAACATAACAATCTAATACATAAGAATTATCTTATTTTTTTAAATCTAGTATTATTATATACATTCGTTTTATATTTAATCAATTATATATAAAATTATTAAAATATGATAAATAAGCAAAGTATAAAACCATGGAGAAGTTGATAAATCAACATTGTTTTCTTTATATTTAACTATTAATAATTTAACTTAATTTTTAATTTCTATGATAAAAAAAAATATTTTAAAGATAACAATATAATACATAAGAATTATCTTATTTTCTAAAATTATAATATTATTAATAGAAATTCGTTTTTATTAAATAATAAATTGTATATGAAACTATTTAAATAAGATAAATAAAAAAATTTACCTAAAATCAAGGAGAAGTTGACAACTAAGCAAAATTACTTATATTTTCAAGGTAACAATATAATACATAAGAAGTATCTTATTTTCTCAAATATAATTTTTAATAGAAATTCGTTTTTATTTTATAATAAATTTTATATGATAATATGACAGATAATCAAAATTATCTAAATCATGGAGAAATTACAAATCAGATAATTCACTTAAATTTTCTAATAGAAAATATATATTCAAGATAACAATCTAAATACATAAGAATTTTCTTATTTTTTAAAATCTAGTATTATTATATACTTTCCTTTTATTATTTAATAAATTATATATGAAATTATTAAAATATGATAAATTATAAAACCATGGAAAAGTTGATAAATCAGCATTGCTTTCTTTATATTTAACTATTAATAATTTAACTTAATTTTTAATTTCTATGATAAAAATAATATTTTAAAGATAACAATACAATACATAAGAATTATCTTATTTTCTAAAATTATAATATTATTAATAGAAATTCGTTTTTATTAAATAATAAATTGTATATGAAATTATTTAAATAAGACAAATAAACAAATTTACCAAAAATCATGGAGAAGTTGACAACTAAGCAAAATTACTTCTTATATAATAGTATAGATTTGCCTTTTCTAGGTTAGTGATTACTAATTAATCGGAAAAATTGCATAAAAAATTATAAAGTTAGCAAAATTTTGCAATTTAAACCTTGAGGTTCAACTGCTAACACTTTAAACAATGAAACTTGTAACAATAACATATTAAACATCGAACTAACTTACTTGTTGCACACGTAAAATTGTGACCTGTTACTGTTCACTAGCGGGTAAAAAAAGGTGATGTGACGGTTTATCTAAAAAAATAATAATAAAAACAAAGAAAATTAGATAAAAAATAAATAAAATTTTAAAATTGATATAAATTCAGGAAAGATAAATAAATTCAGCAATTAAAAAATAAAAAATAAATTTATAAATTTATAAATTTAAAAGTTTATAATAAAAAATAAATAGTAAAAATCGATTAAAACTACCAAAATAGTAAAAATAATAAAAAGATAAAATAGAAATTAAAAAGTGTAAAAATCGATAAAAATGAAAACAGGAAATTTATAAAAATTTGGAAAAAATAAAACTTCAAAAATAAAATAAAAATAAAAAAATTCAAAAAGATCGATAAAAATTAGGAAAATTTAATCAAATCATTGAAAATAAAAATTTAAAAATTCAAAAACAAAATAAAATACTGAAATTGAAAACTAATAAAGATCAAGAAAAAAAAAATTTATGAATTCTAGAAAATAATAATAATAACAAAAATAAATTATACAAATTGATTAAAAATTAAGAAAAAAATCTGAAAAAGGGAAAACCATGAAAGTGGAAAAATTGGCAAAAACCCATGAAATTGGCAAAAGTTTTGAATCCAAATCTCTAGGATCTGAAGGATCTGAATCCGGACACCTGAACGCTTATAAATAAAACACTTTTATCGATTTTTACACTTTCTTTTTATTTTTTTTTACTATTTTGTTAGTTTTTATCGATTTTTACTATTTATTTTTATTCTTATTATAAACTTTTAAATTTATAAATTTATTTTTATGTTTTAAAATTTCTGAATTTTATTTTTTTCGTTACTTTTTCCTGAATTTAAATCAAATTTTAGAATTTATATTGATTTTTTATCTAATTTTATTTGTTTTTATTAGTTTTTTTTAGGTAAACCGCCACCTCACCGCTTTTTACCTGCTAGTGAACAGTAACAAGTTAAAATTTTGACGTGTGCAACAAGTAAGTTAGTTCGATGTTTAATATGTTATTGTTACAAGTTTCATTGTTTAAAATGTTAACGAGCCTCAAAGTTTACAGTGCAAACTTTTGCCAACTTCATGATATTTTATGCAATTTTCCCCTAATTAATCTACTACTTTAAAAATAGATTTGAAAGATTTATGATCATGGGATACGCATACACATCTATGGTAATTCATACCAATATATTCAAATGAAAACAAACTGAATCTTATTTGTTTATAGTAGTACAAAGAAACACACACATCGAAAGACATACCCAACGATGAGAAAACATTACATGATTGATGGGTACTATAGTACACCATTTATTTATTTCGTCGCACACTCCAAAGGTGTTCGTTATTATTCATAAAGCAAACCACCCCATTTATTATTATAGCATATAAAAAACACTTACGCTTACATAAGAACAATTTAGTTGACACCATTAACGTCTTTGGGTGGAGGTGGAGCTTCACTTAAAATGGAGTGGCGGTCACAGAAGCTCTTTAGTCTACGAAATGCATCCTCCAAAGTTGGAGCATCCATGTCGATAGAGTGCCTCGCCCAGTTCCTCAGACTAAAAGCAATCCCTAAACCAAACCAGCACATACCATATAAGTTGTTTTGTTAAAATTATCACACACAAAAATAATATATTTGTCTTCGCTGGTAAACATAGTAGGTCCTAAACATAAGTAAGTAAAACATTTGATCTTGCCCTCAAAATTGAAAATAATTTACCTAAACATAAACTCACAAATTTGTGAAAGGATTTTTTTTGTTAAAATCCTTATTAATTTTCCTATAGCTTCTTTTCTCCAAGTTTTAGGACCGGTCATGTTGGTTAGTTGGTAAACGGCTAAAATCTTGGACATGGTCATGGTTTATTGATTAATACCTGGTAAAAGGACGAGGTTTTCCTCAGTAGCAAGCTTTTCACAGAAGTCTTCATCATCTTTAATGTCCACAAAGGATGATAAGTTCAGCTCGGTCTGTGAATAGAAAAGAAATTAACACTAATTATTTCAAAACAATTATATAAAGAAGGTTAGAAGTAATAGAGATGTATAGTAATGATAGGATACCCATAAGAAGGTACATGCTTCAGGTTTCATGTAGCAGGTAAGGGAAGGTATGCCCTTGAGCTTAGAATATGCAAAATCAGCTTTATCTTTTAGAAAGCTCTGCCTCTTATCGAAGTACTCTTTAGGAGTATCCTCCAAGATGGTGGGAATAGCCGCCTGTACGTGATTAAAAAGCCGCTATATAATTGAAATAGTCCGTACCATTTTATTTGATCTTGTTACAATATGTATCCGAAATAGAAAATTCGTACCTGGATAACAGTTGCTGGTTTAGAATCTATCTCAAGGAACTGTTTTGCAGCATCCAAAACCTGTATATATATATAACGATGTTAGGCCAAGAAGTAAATAAAAATGAACGTTTCTAACTCTTAATATCAAACATAGTATGTAGTGATCATAAATGGTAGATATCAGTCGTGTGCTTAAAGAGTGATCGAGAAAAGAAGGTAAGTAAACCGGACCTTGGTGGATTTAAAAACACCATTTAGATCATGCAGCGCTACCCAGCCAGTTCGCCATCCAGGGACAACCCATCCCTTTGATATGGACCCGAGTGTGATCACCGGTACGATGGACGAAAACTTCCCCATGGGAACAAAAGGATTACTCCCAAACACCGTCCATCGAAAAACTTCGTCCGAAACAACCATTATCCCGAGTTCTTGGGCCAACAGAGCGATCTAAGATTCAATAATATACACACAGTCAAAAGATTATAATATAAGGCCATGCGAAAATACATGTATAGCTAATTACAGTATATGTAAAATATATACCTGCTCTAGATGAGCTCCAGAGTAGGTGTTCCCGTTGGGATTGTGCGGGTTGATTATAAATATTGCAAATGTGTTCTCATCCACGACTGCTCGGACGCTGTCAAGGTCAATCTCATAGTCCTTTTCGCGGAGGAACTCGTAATTGCGGACCTCAAGGTTCTTATAGATGGAACGGACTACGTCCCATGGGAAGCCTGGCTTGGGAAGTAAGATGTTGGCATTTGGTTTAGCCAAGATATCAACCGCAAGCTCGATGGCTTGTTTGCATCCAACGGTCATAAACACGTCATCAGGTGACAGTTTCTTTGGAAGATCTCTGCTTAGGTATTCTGCTACGGCCCTAAAAGCAAAAAAAATTATGGGACACTTTGTCAGAAAAGGTCTAAAAATGATAAATGATACTACTATAATTCTCTATGTATATATATATCACTTTTTGGCCGCCGGGAGTCCAATACTGGGAGCATAGGCGTTTCCAGTGCCGCATAGGACGGCTTTAACAACAGCCTTTTCAGCCGTATGGCTAGTCTCGGCGGTTTCACCTCGAGGAGGCAAAATAGGCTTTCCGTTGGGATCGCACCGAGCAAAGATTCTAGAGGTGTAAGTGCCTAGCGAGGCAGCTGAGGCGGCCTTGGCCGCGTCACTGCCGCTGAACTGCCAGTTAACGTTTCTGTCAGTTGCCATATTTCTTACTCTTATATTTTCTTTTGATTAGATTATTGTTTGTGGTGTTTACTCTCATCGCTACAAGTGGTTTTATATAGTAAATTTCCACATTTTTTAACGTTTTATTATAAACATGACATTATCGTGCTGATTATTCAAACGAATAAAGAGAAAAACAAATAGTAAATAACGTATATCGAGTTTCTACGCGTTCGAACGTAGGTTTCGTTCAATCTTTAGGTGTTTTTGTAACTATTATTACAAGTATTACAAAAGAGACAAGCTGCAATTTCGTCATCCAGAAACCATAGTCGTATGATAGTTTAAGTGTTTTTGTTGATTAACATATAGCTAAACTAATTTACGAAAAATCATAATTTAATTTCTAGATCCCTTATATATTAATCCGGAACCATTACAATATATTTTGGTACCCACATGTAATCATTACGTTGATTCTTAGAATCCTTAGAAAAAAAAGTTGGTTCATCTCAATATATGTTATATTTTTTTATTAAACTAACTATGCAATTAATTAATAGTGTAAAAAAGAATATTCTCCATTATTTCTTTAAATAAAAGCTACGAACTTACCTAATATGGTTAACAAATATATGATGATTAATAATTTTTAATAATAAATAGTTGATAATAATTTTCTATCCTCCATCATTTTATTTTAAATTTCATATTTTTAAAATAAACTAAATAATCATATTAACAATATAATAAAATTTAATTTTTGTTCTTATATGCTACTTTAAAAAAAAATTAGACAATTATAAATTACTAAAATTGTTAAAAGTCATGATGAATGATTTAACTTTTTGTTATAACAAAATATAAATGATCAGAAAATCATATATATATCAAATATTTTTAACATATATTCAGATTAAATATATATATATATATATATATATATATATATAATACATAAACATGTTAATTTTAAAATTTGCTTTGAGTAGGAAGCATCGGTTAATAAATATTCATGTAAATAAAAATAATACTTTTTACAGTAAATATAAAGATGTTAGTCAAATCATATGAGTACGAACTTCATTCAATAAATATTCATATTAAATTTGTTATATAATTTTGTTAATATCATTTAATTTTAATTATATACCATATAAATAAATAGTTAATTCATCTACCAGGAACGCAGAAAATGAAGGCAGACAGTCTAGCACGAAGTGCAAAGAAACAACCATCTTTCGTCGTTCACATAGATGCGGAGCTACCATTGTGATTTACAGAGTCAGTTTGAGTCTGCTTTAGTTGTTGACAAAAAAAAAATAAAAAAAAATTATTTTGATTGTTTTACCAACAATACAATATTGTAAATACAAAGAGCGACGATTTTTATTTATATGTTTACTCCAGTTTAACTATATACGTAATAGTTACTTGTTTCTCAATTATTCAACATATTTATTATTGCATAATACTTAAATGAATATAAAATAAATAATAATATGTATAAATGATTTGTATACATAATTAATGTTCATTCAAGCGCGGGTTTCAAAAATTATTTATTATTTCAAAAATATAATTTTTCATATCAAAGTGAGATGATGAATTTTAACATCTAGATGATATTATTGAAGTCTAATGTACTTAAATAGGTTTTAAAAAACGAAAATATCTATAAACATTACCCTACTCATCAACTTTTTAATGACGGTCAAAATTATGACATAATGGTTAAACGACTAAAATTAATATTTAATAATTATTAATATATAAATTTTTCCTCTCGCATATGTGCAGGATATCACTTAGTCTTTATATAATAATACGTTCAAATTGATCTTGTATTTTCTAAAATATCATGCGTACTTATATTTGGTAACATATGAGATTGTATTCTTCAAATATCAGCACAAGTATTAAGTATGCCTAACCATAAGTTTTTTTTTTTTTAATTATACATGAGTATCATAATCTCCATCGAAATGAGTCTAGATTAACCAATGTTAGCAGTCTACGTTTTCGATCCGCTGTTCCCTGGCGATGCCAAATTTTAATTGTCCCGGGACTCGAACCCAAGTGGCAGATCATCACAGCTTTTTTTTGAATTATCATCAGTTGTAAGCTGGGACACGCAACGCCAATAGTCAAGGTGATGAAGAGATAACCATGGCGCTAAACACATGGCCTTCACAATGATTTCAACTATAACACTGATTCTCAAGTTCATCTATTAACTAGAAAATATATGCTCATCAGATAATAGTTCAGTATCTCCATCATTCTTGTAAGGCAGTCATGGTTACGTACATTGTTAGTTTATAGCTAGATTTGGTGTCGTTATCTACTCATTTGGCTCGATCTTGGTGCCCGAATCCAGGTCGCAAGCAAAAGAGATTTGGTAGTCTCGGCAATAAAAATGTGATATAAGAACATAATTCTTTTTCGTAAGAAGAATTAACACGCCTGTTTCTTTTTTTTGTCAATCTATCAAAATAGGTTCCAAATAAAATTAAACAATACAAATGTGAAAACAAATAGGTGAAAAGACTGATTATCAAAATAATTTTTCTCTTCCGTGAAATCAATTGGATGAATAGAATCAATCTCGAACTAAAAGAGAGATTTTTTTTTTTGATAACTAATTTTTCCATTCGCCATCGTTTCGAATCTGTTTGGATATCAAATTTTCAAGACTACAAATTTTAGCTATATTTGGACATTTATTAATTCTGATTCTGATTCGTTCAGATATTTTATGGTTCGATTTGAATTTGGATACTCATTTACATTATGTAAAAATTCAAATATATCTTAAGATTCTCAAAATCTAAAACAAAAACAATATATAGCATATAAATTTGAATACTGTATGAAAAATATAAAATTTAAGATGAAAATTGGTCTGTTTGATATTTGGATGGATAATTGATAGGTATTTTGGATATTTTAAGAGTTGAGTATTTTTGGATAATTGTGGATATTTACTTTATGGAAAATTTGGCTATTTAAGACATTTTTAAATATTTTAAGTTTTTTTTTCTAGTTCATGACATCTTGGATATTTTGAATTTTTTTTTGTTAAATATAAAAAATAATTAATACTTTTTATATATATATATATATATATGATATTTTTGAGTAAATTAAATATTTTGGTTTAGATTGAATTTGGTTATGATTGTTCAAATATCAAAATTTTGAAAACATTCAGATATTTAATCACGTTCAGGTTTGTTTGAGGATCCAAATATTTTTTTGAAGCCATAGCTATAATACCATATACAAACTATATTCGTGTAAAAGTTTTATATGTACTATATTGATTAACCAATGAATTATTTATTAGGAATTCTTTTTCAATTCTTTACAATTACAAGAATAGTCACTCTACCTGTCTAGCAATAAAACATTTAAAATACACTAAAGCAAAATAATCAGAAAAATTGGTCATTCAGTATATTTTATAATTAGGTGTTAGAATCATGAAAAATTTGATAAACAATAAAATTAACTAATTATAAATTTATATCTTAATTTTTAATTTTATAGTTAGAAAATATATTTTCAAGATAACAACATAATACATAAGAATTATCATATTTTGAAAAATATACTTTTAGTAACATAAATTTGTTTAAATTATATAATATATAGATATATATATATATATAATTATTAAGAACATGAAAAATAATTAAAACCAAATAAAATATGGGAAAATTGAAAAATAAGCAAATTCTTAAATTTTATCGTAGAAAATATACTTTCATGGTAACAACAAAATACATAAAAATTATCTCTAACTTATATTATTATTACTATATACATTTTATATAAATAATAAATTATGTATAACATTATGAAAAACATGATACACAAGCAAAATTACCTAAAATCATAGAAAATTTTGATAAATTGGAAAATTCACTGATTATAATATTATATCTTAATTTTAAATCTTATAGAAGAAAATATATTTTTAAGATAAAAAATAATATATAAAAATTACCTTATTTTGAATATATAATTGTATTAATATAAATTTGTTTTAATTATAATATATATATATATTAAAAACCTGGAAAATAAAGAAAATCAATTAAAATCGTGAAGAAATTGACAAATCAACAGTTTTTAAAAATATTATAGTAAAAAATATATTTTCAAGATAACAACATAATACAAAAGAATTATCTTATTTTATAAAAATATAATATTATTGATATAAGTTCATTTTAATGAGATAATAAATTATATATATAATTATTAAAAAAACATGATAGATCAGCAAAATTACTTAAAATCATGGAGAAATAGATAAATTAACAAAAGTACTTCTCAAATAATAGTACATATACAAGCTTTATATTCTTTTATATATTTATGTATAAATTTTTGTTTTGTGTCTGGTTTCGAAATATATAAAAGATTCATTTCAGGGGTGATTGGCAAGTGCTGTAGCTTTTATTTTGTGGCTTTAGAATAGGAGCTATAGATTTTATTGTTGTAGCGGTAGATTTTATTGTTGTAGATTTCTATTAATAATTTTCACAGCACTAAATATAAAATTCTAGAAAAACGATTTCTAAAGCCATTTTGTTTCTTATTTTAATTTTGGGGTTATAGCTTTAAATAATTATTTTAAAGCATGACTGTTAAACTAAAGTGGCTGTAGAAAAAAAGTGAGATGTAGAAAGCAATCACATCACTTACCAATCGTAGCGTATGTATGAGTTCAATTTATTTAAAGTTAAAGACATATAATCGTTGTAGATTAAAAATTTCAACTAATTTTCGAATAATATGTATATATATATTTTTTCATTTATTTATTTATAATTTTTTTTAAAAAAGAAATTTCTATACTGTTTAGGTAATTTTGAGTAAAATTATATTTATGCAACTAATATGTATTTGTATTTTAAAATACTGGGAATATTTCAGTTAACGCCCAAAATAAAAATAAAAAACATACCTAAAATCTTAAAATGGTTAGTTTCTCTATTTAATATTTCAGATGTTACATTCTTAATTTTGGTTTTCAATTAAATTGTGTGCTAATTACACATAAAATATATACAAATACTAAATTTTCAGATATCATTATGAAAATTGAAGATGTATTTTAATCAAAGGGTATTGCAACAATATATATGTATATATATATACTAAATAATACGAATAATTGTTTTGATACATTATGAATAGTAGTAACAAAATAGGCAATCACTGAAAAACGTGAACAATTTTGTAAAACAAAAATACGCAAAGTCTATAGCAGAACAGTTTTAAAATGTGAAAACATGAAAATTGAATAAAACAAAAACATTACAAATATTTCAAGAACATTAAAATAATGTATGTATAACATGCATTCAAAACAAATATATTCATAACTTGTTGGGGAGTAAGTTTTGGTTTAGAAATTAGGGTCTAACATGACATAAATAAAAGGTTCAAAGCGAGCACATATCAAACTAAAGTAGTGAAAACAGATCAACATAAACTGAAAACATATCTAAACATATGGGATCATATTTGATGTCAACTACAAAAAATTTAACATTTTTCATTAAGAGTAGTTAACTATTTTCATTAAAGATTGTTAAATTTACCGAATTAAATGTTGTTTAATATCAGAAACACGATTTCTGACTATATTCACTCAAAAAAAAAAAAAGAATGATCCAAGATAAGAGTAATTATGCATATTTAACTATAATGCATATTTAAAAATAAGAGGAATGATCAAAGATAAGAAGAATTCAACTTCATATTTTAAAATTTTAGTTTTCTTCGTGAACCTCAATATTAAACTAAAATTATTGCATATTTATTTTTAAGGGTCATTCAGTAATTTTCAACTCTCAAATTATTCATAATATTACTAACAGTTGTAACTCTGTTATAACAGTAACCTCTTACTATATAGTAAATTTCCTAACCACTTTTTGGTTTAAATAAATTTTAAAATATTTTAAATTTCTACATGTTATTCTTGCGCAAGAACTATGCTAATTTTATTTGTATCCTTCCATTTTATGATATTCCAGGGGTAGTAACTACTTTTATTGTTTTATTGTTAGCCAACCAGTTTCTAGACTAATCTATGAATTTGAAATTTCACGTGGGATACGAAAATGGATATAAAAGACAAAAAGAAAGCAAATAGTATATCGTGACTTTACATGTTATAACGTGGGTTTCCGCTGATCAAGGTGATTGCAAATTTTAAATATTATATCTTTAAACGCTAAGGGGTTGATTTGGAGAGAGATGTAGCTTTGTAGAATTAAAACCGTAAATCTTATGTTCTGGCTATAAACAATTCTATTATAAAATTTTGGTTGTAGATTTGAAAAGATTTATCTTTTATTGTAGAATTAAAACCGTAAATTTTTATGTTCTGACTATGAATAATTTTGCTATAAAATTTTGGTTGTAAATTTAAAAGGATTTAATGATTTACATAAAGCAAAAAATACATGTTCTAGATTCCATTGCTTTCTGGAGTTATAATAAAGAAAAATAAAAATAATTATGTAATTTTTTACAAAATTACAAAGCATAACTGAAAAAAGTTATGCTTTAGAGAAAAATTGGACTGTAGAAAAATTTTACAACACTTTTAACGCATTTGCTAATGAGCATCTAAAACAATTATTTGAGGTATAATAAAGGGAAAATTGTCAAAAAGGGATGAAATAGCTATACTATTGTCCCCTTAGAATTTCATTTATGATCTTTGTCCTTATAGTACAAATAATAATGAATACCCCTTTTTATCCTTATTCTATTAAAATTTTCCTAATTAAAATGTTAATTATTTTGTAAATGTTTTTTAAATAAAATCATGACATTATTAAAACACAAAATAAATCAATACTTCCCTTTAATTGACTCTTGGCTAACAAAAGCACAAAAAAAAACCCTCAGCTGCTTTAATTAAAACATAAAACCATCCCACAGCTCCCAACGGAGAAGAAGGAGGCGATACACTGTCTCGCCGTGAGCAAGGTTTGTTTCCGTTTTTGCGGAGAGTTCGAAGCATGCATCACATCTCCTCGTCATCGTCCTTTCCTCTTTACTTTCGGTTTGAAGCAGTCATCACATCTCCCCGTCGTCATTGTCGGAGTTCTCTAATCTCCGATATAGCTGCTTCTCGGTCAAAAAGGTACGATTACCTACGCAATCTTCTTTGTTTGCTCTTCTTTCATCTCGATTCCCGAGTTTTAAAAACTCGAAGGTTAGGGTTTCAAAATCCCCTTTAATTTTTTTCAGTTTCTTTTCGTTTTTATTTATGTGCATGTAGTAGAAATAGTTTGAATTGTTTAGAACACAAATTGATTCACGTTTTTGGTTTTGATTTTTGTTTGTGGTTGAGTTGATTGTGAGTAGATGGTAGTTTGTTGTTGAGTTGGTTTGAAAGACAAATTTGTTTTGTATCGAGTGTGTAATATGTTTTGAATTCAAAAATCTAATGAGTTCGACATGTAAAAGAGTTCGATTTTATATCTTGTTTGGGTTGGGATTTGTTATTCAAATTCCTGTGATTGTTTTGTTGGCAATTTCACAATGTAAAGTCGATCATTATAGAAGTCACCGAGACTCTAATTTAGTCATTACTCAATTTGGTTTTGGTGGAGAGCTTTGACACTGATTTTGTTTCTTTGTCGTGTCCAATATACTAGTAAATGTGAGATGGTTATGTTTTTTTTTCTGACCATTTCTGGACTTTCTTAAACATATGGCTAACGAGTTCAAGTATCTAATTTTCTGTTTTGTAGGAATGGCTTACCAGTTTCCAAAGCGAATTCTTGAAGAAGGAGCTGAGATCCGAATTGATAAGAGCAACAACACATGTAGACGTACGATGCTTGCATTGTTAAAGAATTTTCTTAAAGATGAGTATGAAGAAGTTTTGAAAGACCCTGTCTTCGGTCCGATTCTGGCAATTGTAGACAACAAACTCATTTACTCAGAGAAGATCATTCACAGCTTTATATGCAAGCAGCTCAAGGTTTCCAAGCTTCATGAGTTGTGGTTTGAGTTTGCAAACAGGCCACTTAGGTTCTCCATGCAAGAATTTCATGATGTCACTGGGTTGAAGTTCAAAGAAGAACCAAACATAGACTTCAATAATTGGGAGGATGATAAGGGTTTCTTGAGCAAAGCGCTGAGGCAAAATACAAATATCAGTTTATACATCATAAGGGACGAGCTACTTAAGGTGTGTAACCAGTTGACATATGTGGACATGGTGAGGTTAGTGTATATGTGCCTTATACATAGATTCATCGTGGCTAAGGATCCGAAAGTCTATATCCCTCAAGAATACATCCGTTTGGTGATGGATTTTGAGAAAATGAGTATGTATCCTTGGGGTCTTCGTGCTAATGACGAGCTGATTGCTTCCATATTAAAGGCAATGACCGATTTGCATCTGAAGAACAGCTACGTTTTGGATGGATTCTCATATGCGTTTCAGATATGGATCATGGAGGAAATCCCAGACATTGGTACTATGGTGGCTAAGAAGTTGAAAAAAACGTTGTCAAGGTGAGGTGTAGAAATTGGGCAAGAAGTGGAAAAGTATCTTATCAAGCTATCATCAGCCTAGAATCCCACTTTGACAAGGTAAATACCTTGCTTCTGTTACTATTGAGGTCAACATTGTCTTTGTGGTGCTGATTGTTTTGTTTTTTTAATGGCATGGAGAGTTGTTTCCATTTATATCATCAAGTGGGAAGTCGGGTGTGATTGATGATCATGAGTTCAAAAGAGAAGATGAGAAGAAGGACGAAAGAGTTGATATGGTTGTTGATATGATCAAAGCCAATCATGACTGGGAGGAATTCGTTTGGGAAGTTGAGTCTCTGCCAACAAACAAGCTCTTTTCTGAAGAAGAAGAAGAAGACGATGTTGAAGATGAAGATGTTACGGAGCCGCCTGTTGTTGCAGAGAAGCCGACAGTTGTTGTCAAGAGGGAAAAACGTAAGCACCATGATCCTGGTGTCAAGTCTCGGAAGAAAGAACTCCTATGTCAACGAGCAGCTGAACATAACAGTGATGTCTCCGGTAAAATGAAGACCTTTATTCAGGGGTTGTTCACCTCTTTCAAGGACATGGTGCAGAAGGAGATGCAAGAGCGTTTTGACAAGGTCGACACTGAGGTGGCTAATATCAAAGAAACAATAACTCAGATTAGGGCTCCTTCAGATGCACTCGGGAAAAACACAGCAGCTGAGATCCCGACACCTTCAGGACCGATTGGGAAAGATCAAGGCAACTCTTCACAGAGTCCGGGTACTTTATCAACACTTGGGAAAGATTAAGCGAAATCATCACAGAGTCCACGTCCTTCAGCAGCAAAAGGAAGAGGCAATGCATCTGGGAGTGTGGATCCAATTGCGGTTCGTCGTAGTACTCGGTCAGTAAGAAAGGTAACAACAACATGAAGCTTTGTGAGATTATGTGTGGGTTAACTATTCCAAGTATTTTGACAAGGTCGCTATGTTGGATTATATATCTTTTGTTGTAAGTTTTTGTGTCGTTTGTATAATGTACTTGGATTGTAGGTTATCGGCTTGTAATGTATTTGGATTGTAGGTTATCGGCTTGTAAGTTTGTGTGTGGTTTGTAATGTATTTGGATTGTAGCTTATCGGATTGAAATGTATTTGGTTATCTCCTTTACATGTATTATAAGAATGTTCACTCTTTTTACTATTTATGTTATGGTTGGTTTTATTAACATGATGACTTTGAAATGTTTGAGTTTTTGAAGAATCTAACAAAAACCAAGAAACATGTAGACAATGGGAAGGGGACCAAGAGTCTTTACTAAATGCAATGGGAGATCTTTCTCAAGCATCAGATGTTAAAGGTTTTGATCCCTCACAAAATCTCAATGACGACGAACTACCGGAATGGGTTACTCCATTATCTACGTTCAAGCCTGCGGACTGGATACCACCTACTCTCAAAGATATGGAACTCCCTGAGGATCGCGTGAATGACACTGATTACAATCTAGTGTTTGTCGCTGAGGATCAATGGGCCAAAGTGACTGAGTGGTTCACAACTTCCTGGTTAGTTTATATTGTTTCTTAGTGTTAAAAAATTCGATCCTTGTGTAACTGAAGCTTGCATTCCAGGGCACTGAAACTTGGACCTACTATGTTCACAAGTGAGTTAGCAACACGTGTCATAGGACCTACAGAGTGGCTCTTCAATAAAGTGTGTTTGTAATTTGTTGCTTCTTATTTTCTTTACATCTGTTTTCAATCATTTTTTCTATTTTTTTTTAGGAAATTGATGCTATGATGTATGTATTCCGTGAGAGGACTTCTTTGCGACGATGGCGTCCAAAAAGAGTCGCGTTCATGACCTGCTTGTTTAGTAATCAAATGAAAAACTCTTTCCAAGAGTTCAATAAGGACGGAAGGAAGTTCAAAGCTGGAGGAATTCTACATGAGTACGGCATTGGGGAGCTTCCAGCACACAGAAGGACAAGAGTAATGTGGGATTTGATGTTGACCGCATGTATGTGCCCGTGAATGTTGGTAAACATTGGCTCGCTTTGTGCGTCGATTTTGTCACTCGTTCGATAGAGGTGTTTGACTATGAGGGAATGAAACATCCAAGATCAGTGGAGCCATTTGTTGTTCTTATCCCTAGAATTGTCAAAGCTGTTCGTCTTCAAACAGTCGGACGCACACGGTGAAGAAGTATATTGTCACTTACACTCCAATGCCCTTTGTTGTAAATCGTAGTGGCACTGATTGTGGAGTATATGTCTTGAAGCACATAGAATGCCATCTTCTAGACTTGGACATCTCTTTGGTGAATGATGACAACATTCGTGAGGCACGGTTAAAGATTGCTTATGATCTATGGAAAGCTGCTATTGATCATGCGCTTATTGCGAGAATGGCACAATTCACTCCTCCAAAGACTAATTCAAATTCTCTAGTGGAACTTGATTGAATTGATTACTTGTTTAGGAAGAATGTTGTCATTTGCCTATTATTGCTAGACTATTTGAAATATTTATTGACTAACCTCTATCTATACCCTAAATGATAGTAAAATTAGACATAAACTAACCCCTAAATGATAGAACCCCTATCTATACCCTAAATGATAGTAAAATTAGACAAATGTTTATTTTAAAATTTATACCAAATCAAATGTTTAAATGTTTTTGGTTTTCTGCAAAAAAAAACCCTTAATATGTTTTTTTTTGCAATTTAATCCACCAAATCAAAAACCTACGGGTCAACCCTCTAAATCTCAGTCAAACCGCAATATAGACCATCCGTGTATTGATGACATGGCAGCCATTTACTATTTAACAGAATTCAAAACTACGTCGTTTTGATATTAAGAATTAAATTAAAAAGTTGAATGAGAAGCTGATTCGAACCCAGCAACACAACACAACTTGTGATGCTCATAAACCAACTCGACTATCAGATATATTCGTAGATTATTAAGACGAAACCGTATATATAAGAAATTGTTGCTGTGACCTGAAACATTTAATTAAAAGAAGTGAATGTGCGGGTATTCGAACCCATTACCATGGCCCAACTTATCAAGTAAGCAAACCACCTCGCCCGTCAGAGATACTAGTTCATAATAACGACGGATCATATATAGATGTGTTTCTGTGGCCTGAATATATACAATCATCGAAACTTCTTCTCTCTCTTTAATCTTTGCTTCTGTGACCTGAAATAAAATGATAATCAAACAATATAACATCTTACACATATACACACTTAGCATCAAAAGTCTTACACATAAATTTAATAAAAGTTTTCCACATAAATCTAACAAAAGAAACACATAAGTTTAATAAAAAACACATAAGTTATAAAGTCCAACAAAGATAGAAGAAGCACACTTCAATAAGAAAACATAGAACTTATGGCTGAGATAATAAAACACCTTCTGAGAACTTCTTCCTAGGCCTTCCAGGTCCTCGTTTTGGGAGTGCAGATGAAAGGCTAAGGAAATCATGTATATATAAGCTTGCGTTTGTTAAATTAGCGAATGTATCTGATAAGCGAGTTGGTTTCGTTGCTTGATAAATTGAGCTGGGGTTACGGGTTCGAGGTCCCACAAATTTAGTTTTTTAGTTAAATATTTCAGGTCACATCAACAATTTGTCTATATACGGTTTCGTCTTAGTAATATACGAATGTATCAGATAGTCGAGTTGGTTTCCGAGTATAATAAGTTGTGTTGTGGTGATGGGTTCGAATCCAATCTGATTCAGTTTTTAATGTAATTTTTAACATCAAAACGACGTAGTTTTGAATTCTGTTAAATAGTAAACGGCTGCCACATCATCAATACACGGATGTCTATATTGCGGTTTGACTAAGATTTGGAGGGTTGACCCGTGGATTAAATTGCAAAAAAAAACCACATTGAGATTTTTTTGCAGAAAACCCAATGTTTTTCTATTTATAATTAAATTAAAATATAAAAAAAAATGTTTATTATAATTGTACTAAATGATAGAATCCCTATCTATGCCCTAAATGATAGTAAAATTAGACATAAACTAACCCCTAAATGATAGAACCCCTATCTATATCCTAAATGATAGTAAAATTAGCATAAACTAACCCCTAAATGATAGAACCCCTATCTATATCCTAAATGATAGTAAAATTAGCATAAACTAACCCCTAAATGATAGAACCCCTATCTATACCCTAAATGATAGTAAAATTAGACAAATGTTTAATTTAAAATTTATACCAAATCAAATGTTTAAATGTTTTTCTACTTATAATTAAATTAAAATATAAATCAAAACAAATTTTTATTATAATTGTACTAAATGATAGAACCCCTATCTATACCCTAAATAATAGTAAATTTAGACATAAACTAACCCCTATCTATACCCTAAAAATCTAATCCGATTAAAAGCTGTGTTTGCCCTAAACAAAAGCTTATATAACCCCCCCCCCTTTAACATGGACACATACACTATAGGCCCTCAAAACCTAATCCGATTTCATCGGCTTCTTCTCTTATTTTTCGTAAAATTCTCTCATACTGACTACACAGCGACGAACATGTATATCAGTGAAGGGATCCCTTCCAGATGCTGGTGTGGGAAGGGGATTGTCACTTATGTTTCTAAAACGGAGGAGAACCCATACAGAAGATTTTTCATATCTGAGATTGGTTTAAAGGTAGATCTGATTTTTCAAATGAAACCCGGTTGAACAAAACCAAAAACCGATTGGGACTCCGAATACCCATGCCTAATCAACACGTTAACGTGGGTGTAATAAGTAAGGTAATTATTCTTTTTTCATTAAGTAAGTCTATATCATCTATTTAGTTTTTGTAACATGGAATCCCAAATCTTATATATTAAAATAGAAGTCACAACCTTTATTCATGTGTGATTTTTTAAATAATGGAATATCTCTAGAAAATCATATTTCATTTATTCTCATTAACATGTTGGCATAATTAAGATATCATATCTTATGCAATCAACACATATAACAACTTCACCTATAAAATTGTTTTTATTTTATTTTTAACTTTATAAATTCTGTTGAAAAAATATAATAAAATCTTATAAGAAAATTTAAATATATTTATATAATAATTCACTAATTAATTTTGTAATTAGTACTATAATTTATTCAAATCAATGTAAGAAAATTTATTATAAGAAATTATGATATTTTAATAAACTTTCTAATTGTAGTATATATTATACTAGAATAAAAGTACTATATGAATTATTTATTAAAAATAAAAATAAATTAACTTATTTTATTTTTAAAAATCTTTGATTATAAATAGGATTCGCCATTAAAAGGAGTTTAACATTAACCATGTATAAAATTGACTAAAATAATAAGTCTAAACTATTTGAATATAACAACATATTTTTATAAAATCCTTCTATACACCAAATTATAGATGATAAATTATATATTTTAAACATAACCAGGAAATATAAATGATCCTAAAAAAATATCTATTATATTGTATAGTTAAATAAATTTTAAAAATATTTTGCATGCAAAATGTAGAAATAAAAATATATATTAATTTATTGTACCGAACTTGAAATTGAATTATTATGTAATAACAATATATAAAAAGTAAACATGTTCAAAACTATTTATATATTAATAATTTCAAATAAATAAAATAATAAAATTATAGAATTACATTATATCTTATATATTAAAATAGAAGTCACAACATTGATTCACGTGTTATTTTTTTAAAAAATGGACTGGACTATTTCTTAGAAATATTATCAAGATTATCAAATGTTACATAATTTAATGATAACATCTTTAAATATCTTTATCTTTCTATTTGAAATACAAATGAAATAAATCCAACAAAATCTTATTGGCATCTTTTAAAATTGTAGGAAAATTGTATTTGTGTAAATTATTGAAAATTTAAAATCATCTAAAAATTTATAAGTATATTTATTGAGAATAATAATATAAATTGATGGATTTTTAAAATAATTATTCACAAAATTTAAATAGTTTTTAGAAACAATTACTGAAATTATATTTCACATATACAAAATATAATATTATATATTTATCTATCTATACTATTAAAAAGAAGTCATGAGTTATTTCATATATAATTTTTTTATTTGGACTATTCTTGAAAATAGTTATCAAAATTCATATAATTTTATTTTAATATAAATGTTTTTGTTTAAGAAATTAAAATTTATCTAGATAGCACTATATATTCCTAAAACCTACATAAGAAGCTATATACTAGATTTGGACCCACACAGATTTTTCATTTTGTAAAAATAAAATTTTGATAGTATTATAAATATATATATATATATGATTTACGTTTAATGCTATATATATTTATAACTCTATAATTTTGTTGTTTAAGTTTCTTATTCTTATTGATTGTTATTACTTATTAATATATTTTTGAGTTTGAAACATACATTATAATCTGAAATAATCAAGTATATAATTTTTTTAAATATAAAGTTTTAGTTTCTGCATTTTGCGTACAATACATTTTAACATTTATATAGATATACAATAGATAAATATTTGTTAAAGATAGTTTACATTTTCATGTTGTGTTTAAAAATGATGGTTTAACATCTACCACTTTAGTATTTTACGAGATTTTATAAATAAATATATTGTTATTTATTGATATTATATTTTATAAACTATAATAAAAAGAAAACCCGTAAGAGTGTGCGGGTCAAGATCTAATCATCTTTATATATTAAAATAGAAGTCATAACCTTGATTCATTTGTGATTTATTAGATAATGGACTATCTATAGAAAATCATATTTCATTTATTCTCATTAACATGTTGGCATAATTAAGATATCATATCTTATATAATCAACACATATAACAACTTCACCTATAAAATTGTTTTAATTTTATTTTTTAACTATATAAATTCTGTTGAAAGAATATAATAAAATCTTATAAGACACTATAAATATATTTATATAATAATGCACTAATTAATTTCTTAATTAGTACTATAATTTATTCAAATCAATGTAAGAAATTTTATTATAAGAATTAGGATATTTTAATAAACTTTCTAATTATAGTATATATTATACTAAAAGAAAAGTACTATAGGAATTATTTATAAAAAATAAAAATAAATTAAGTTATTTTATTTCTACAAATATTTCATTATAAATATGATTCGCCATTAAAATGAGTTTAACGTCAACCATGTATAAAATTTACTAAAATAATAAGTCTAAACTATTGGAATATAACAACCTAATTTTTTTTATAAAATACTTCTATAGACTAGAATTATAGATGATAAATTATATATTTTAAACATAAACAGGAAATATAAATGATCCTAAACAAATATCTATTATATTGTATAATTAAATAAAGTTTAAAAATATTTTGCATGCAAAAAGTAGAAATAAAAAATATATACTTGGAAGGGGGTTATCTATTTGATTATTTCAAATTATTAATTTATTGTACCGAATTTGAAATTAAATTATTATGTAATAAAAATTTATAAAAATTAAACATGTATAAAAAATATTTCTATATTAATAATGTCAAAAAATAAAATAATAAAATAATAGATTTACGTTATATCTTATTATATATTAGAATAGAAGTCCTCACCTTGATTCCTGTATAATTTTTTTAAAAATAGACTATCACTAGAAATTTTTACTATATGTATTTCATTAAGACTAATAATATCTAGAATCTTTAAAATACTTTAATCATAATATCTCTTGATATCTTTTCATGTTAAATATAAATATATTTATTTAAATAATAACAAATCTGTTTTAATTTTTTTATTTTGGATATCATCTTTAAATATTTTAACTAATTTCGAAATTAGTTTAAAATATTATTATACATTAATATGTTCGGTTAATTTTATAAGTTAAAAAATAAAAAATATATATCATATTATTTATTATATAATCATAATCAAACATATTAAAAGAAAATTATTATATTAAGCTAAATATAAGAAAATTGTATTAAATTGATAAATTTATATATTTTATTTTCTTAAGTATAAAATATTTTGTTCAAAAAGAAAATTTATTATGTTGATAAGACGGGTTAACATTAGCAAACTACATAATACATGTATATAAATTAATATGTATTTCATTAAAGCGAATAATATAAAATATTTATAACTACTTTAATCATGATATCTTTTCATTTTAAACATAAATATATATTTTTATACTAAATTTTTAAAAATTCTAATAAATCTGTGTAAAAATATTTTACAATAAGTTAATTTAATTTATGTTATCGTTATATAATGGAGAATTTAAATTATATCTTATTTGATTTACTTCATAGTTATAATCATCAAGTTAAAAGACAATTATTATATTGAACTAAATATGATAAATTATAATACTTTATAATTTTATTTTCATAAATATAAACGATTTATTTTAAAAATATAATATGCTGAGAAAACAGTTTAAAATTAGCAAACTATATAATACATGTCGAAAATTAACATATCTTAGACTTTTATTTATACAATAATATGTTATCTAAAATGAAAACACAAACAAATATTGGTAAAAGAAAATCCAGCTTTGAAGGTCGGATCAGAAATTACCATAAATCAAATATAAAATAATTTTCAAATATGTTTTCTCATGAATATACTAGTTTGTTTAATAACTAAATGCAAATACAATAAGATAAATATATAATAAGAAGTGAAAAATACATACGGTTTTTAACAATTAATTATTATAACATATAAATTATAAAATTATTGTAATTAATATAATTATATATACATTTACGTATATGATTAACGTTAAATATATATATATATATATATATATACAAATTTATGTTCTAAAACAAATATTTATGTATATTAAAATGAAAACATGTCAACAATCTTTTTACAGAAAAACAAAATTAATGGCAGTTTCTTTTATTGAAAATGCGTAAGAGTTATTTTGGATTAATTAAAGAGATTATTATTATCTCTTATTGTATTTCCTGGCATGATATATGATGGTAGTATTAAGGTAACTTGAACAGCCCAATTAGAGTTCGCCCTAGAGCTCAACGCTCTCAGGCACGATTTACGAAGCAGCCGCAACACTGAAGATTTCAACATGAGCCTCTCTCTCCGGTGTCCCTCTTCCGTCTCGTCTCATTCCTAACCGCCGCGATATTTCTTCTCAAAGATCTGCTATCATGATGGCCACTACTCCTCCGTCGTGTCTCCGGCCTCCTCCAGATCCGCCGCCGTCGCCTTGTATGTACGCTCTGCTTGAAACTCTCTGTCCCGTCATCCCTCCAGAACCACCTGATCCTCCAGACGGACCTTTCCTCCTCGTTCTCCAGACAGCTCTCTCCTCTGTCATCTCTCCATCTTCTCTCGTTGTCATCGTCCACCCTAGTCTGCTACATGGCGCCGCTCCTCCCGAAAATCTGATGTCTCCTTGTAAGCCTTCTTTTCCTGTGGTATACAGGTTGTATCTTTGTCAGTTCCGGAATGGGTCGTCTAACCGCTCTTGTTCAAGCCTCATGTTTATCCATTCGCTAATAAACGTCCAGGTTCTTCTTAGTCCCTTTCTCGTTGGTTATCCCTATTCTTTTGAATGGGATGCAATGATAGATCTGTGGGTGATTCGAACCTTATTTGGTATTGTACTGATGGACTTTATGTCCTTTAGCTACATATTTATGTCTCCTGGTTGTTTCTACTCTGCTATAGAGTGTTCGCTGCGAATTGATTCTTGGTGTCAGATTTGTTTAACCCCGTCTAGAGTGGTATACTCAATGTTAATTTGCAGATCTTCAGCTACGTGGTGGGTTCAGATCTTGATTATCACCACAATGATGAAACCAAACTCAACTTTCCTATCACCATTGGTTTTATATTTTGAAGATTCACTCTATGTAATGTTCAAAGGCTCAACATCTTGGTATCACATTGCCTCTGCTATTCCTCGTGCTGTGGAGATACGAGGACACCTCTGCGATGCGAATGCAGCTTGGGATGCTAAGTCTTGGCACTGCGACATTGGAGTCATCTTCTCGGGTGAGAATACCATCTCCCTACCAAATCTCTGCGATTCTCGCAATCATGTATCATCAGCACTTATGGCGGAAGCCGTTGCTGTCCATCGCGCGGTTTCATGCGCTGTTTTCTCAAACGTCCGATCCTTGGCGGTTCTGTCTGAATTGTTCGGTTTCACGTTTGTTATCTATCACTTTGTACCTCCTTTTGATGTAATTTCCTTTAGTTTCATTTCTCTTGCACGGTCTGTAATGAACTCCATTGTTGGAGATTAATCTAGTGTGAAATGAAAAGTATGTTTGCCCAAAAAAAAAGAACAGCCCAATTAAGAAACTAACGTATCACACGGTCTGCCAACAATTTGGGATAGACTACACAAACATTATATCGATGGTTCCAGACCCGAAAGCATGGCTGAGTTTTTCCATGGAGCTAAGCTTACATTCCAAAAGAGAAGATTTCCCAAATTCAAAATCTCCTATATGTATCAAGAAAGCAAAATCGGACTATAAATGGTTTACTTAGGATTACCGACCGCGCTTTTAACTTTTGTTGGTTATTTTATTTCGGTTGGATTCTTAGACCACCTCTAGTTTAACTAATTGAATAATTTTTTTTTTATGTTAAAAGAAAAACTAAGACGAATTATATATACCAAAAGGTAAATATGCTAGATAGAATGCTTTTTGCAACACATTATTATTATTTTTTTCATGTGAATGTAACTTTTTAACAGGAATTCATTTGGGTATTGTTTTTTTCTTAAACTTTTGATTGTTTGAAACCTTTTTTTTGAGAAAGTGCTTTAATTGCTTGAAACTTCAGTACCTAATTAAAATGCATACAACGAACGGTGACTGGTAAGAATCTCAAATAATTATTTAGCAAAAAAAAAAAAGAATCTCAAATAATCCGGTCTAAGCGTGTCGCTCAGTTCAATCTAGAATGATCACTCCGAATAAGATTCAACATGTTTCTGAGCCATGCGAAATGAGAATAAATTCGATTTATTTTACGGTAATTTTATAACAATCTATTCAAATGAACATAACTGAAATTTATTTATTGATAGAAATACAAAGAAATACATACATCGAAAGATGCACCCAACGATGAGAAGACATTACATGATTGATGTTTACTACAGTAAACCATTTATTTAATCTGCCACAAACTCGAAAGGTGTTCAAGATTTATTCATAAAAGCAAAACACCCCATGTATTATTTATTATAGCATATAAAAAGACTTAGGCTTACATAAGAACCCTTTTAGTAATTGACACCATCGACGTCGTGGTGTTACGCTTCAGTTATGGCGTTCACAAAAGCTTTTCAGTCTTGTAAATGCATCCTCCAACGTCGGAGCCTCCATGTCAATAGAATGCCTTAGCCAGTTCTTCTGACCAAATGCAATCCCTAACCAATACAACACAATATGTTTTTTTAGGAAAAAAATATGTGTCAGAACCAACAATTTAATCAGGTTTGAACTTGAATAGTGATATAACAATGCCAGTAGCTAATACCAATATTATGCTCCATATTTTTATATGTTTATAAATGTCCACAATACAAAAACAATTGTGTGTACATTTTACCTTCCACCCCGATAAAAGCCTATTTTTTGAAAATTCTAGAGTGGCATATTCATAGTTACGGGGATTGATTATTTATTACCTGGTAAAACGACGAGGTTTTCTTCCTTAGCAAGCTTATTGCAGAAGTCTTGGTCGTCTTTAATGTCCACAAAATGTGATGGGTCCAGCTCGGTCTGCAATAAACAAGAAAAAGATATGTGCAATATATCCACAGTCAATTTTTTTTTTAAAATATCCACAGTGAAAAGTCTGTGTAAAATTATGTAACAAAAGAAAATTAATAGTGAAAAAAATACTAGAATAAGCAATAATAGAATACCCATAAGAAGGTGCAGGCTTCAGGTTTCATGTAACAGGTGAGGGTAGGTATCTCCTTGAGCTTAGAATATGCAATATCCACTTTTTCTTTTAGAAAACTCTGCCTCCTATCAAAGAATTCTTGAGGAGTTTTCTCCAAGATGGTGGGAATAGCTGCCTACATTATCAGATTAAAACGACTAATTTGCCACAACATCATTGATATACTGGTGGATTTGTTAAAAAAAAATTAACCTATCGGAGACGTGGAGCAACTCACAATTGACAATAAATGAAATATATATTGTAAAGTTGATCTAAGTAAAAGAATGTTCTTCGTTGATTTCTCTTGACCTCTAGGGTTAAGTATTTATATGGTTTTATACAAATAAGATAAACTAAGGCAAGGAAAAAACCTTGTACAACAATATATATATGAATATATCCCAATTATATGTGTATGTCGATTTTAATCGTTTTACAATACTGTATTTACAATAAGTCTGAAGAGTGAAGCAACTAATCAGAATTGTGCATACCTGGATAACAGTTGGTGGCTTAGAATTTATCTCCAAAAATTCATTAGCAGCTTTTAAGATCTGCGCATATGTAACAAAATTAGTTTTGATAGATATGTTAATTATTTACTCAAATTTAATGTATGTAAATCGTGTATATAAATGCTTAAATGTGATTCAAAAATAAATAAATAAATGAATCAGACCTTGGTGGATTTAAAGACACCGTCTAGATCGTGCAGTGCGAGCCAGCCGGTTCGCCATCCTGGGACACTCCATCCCTTAGATATGGAACCGTGTGTAATAACGGGTACAATCGAAGAGAATTTCCCCATTGGAACAAAGGGTTTACTTCCAAACACGGTCCATCTATATACTTCGTCTGAGACAACCATTATCCCGAGTTCCCGAGCCAACTTAGCAAGCTGGGATCATTTCAAAAAAGCAATCTGGATTGTTAACAGGTTATTTCATTGAAAAAAATATTAAATTTAAAATTTATCCAGTATTTTATAAAAAAAGAATAAAATTTATCTAACTGTTCTTTAACAAAAAATGTATAATCTAAATTTTTAATATGTTATAACATGTAAAATGTAGAAGCTACATACAAATCAAAAAAGTTTTCATGTCTCACCAGCCATGTCAATACTTATCGAAGAGTACAACTATTGAAATACCAATGTTCAAAAAACAAAACTACGTAATATACCTGCTCAAGATGAGCCTCAGTGTAGTAGTTCCCATTGGGATTATGAGGGTTGATTATAAAGATCGCGAACGTGTTCTTGTCTGCCATCTCTTTGACGCTATCGAGATCGATTTCAAATTCTTTCTCGGGGATGACTTCATACCTTCGAACCTCGAGTTTCTTGAAGAGAGAGCGGACGTAGTCCGCAGGGAAACCCGGTCTAGGAATCAGGATGTTGGCGTTTGGTTTAGCCAGGATATCTACCACGACCTCGATCGCTTGTTTGCATCCAACAGTCATAAACACATCATCTCCCGTTAGCTTATTATCAAGATCTCGGTTGAGATATTTAGCCACAGCACTGATAAAAAATATAACAAAGTTAAGACGCAAATAAGGGTGTCAAAGGCAGCAGTGAAGCCAGGTTATAAGCAGTGGTCAAATGATCCACATGGTTTTTATAAAACGAATTTTCTTTACTTATAATGTGAGGAAAAATACCAAAAAGGTGTTTGGGCATGTGCACCCATTATTATATTAATATTCAAATTTCATGAACAAGAAAATTAGGATTTTATTAGCTCATATGGTAAAAAGTACTTTATGCACTCTTACTTTCCTGGGTTCGATATATTTTTGGTATTTAATTATCAATAGTGCACCCAAAAAATAATTGGTCTAGATTTGTCCCTGGTAAAAGGGGCATCAATTTGCTACTCCTACTTATGTTGTCGAGAGTAAAAAAAGACTTCTCAAAGAATTAACAATATTTTTCTGTGTATATTATTTACTCTTTGGCGACCGGGAGGCCAATGCCAGGGGCGTAGGCGTTTCCATCGCCGCAGATGACAGCTTTTACAACTGCCTTCTCGGCGGTATTGCTTGACTCTGGGGACGCGTTTCGTGGGGGCAGGATAGGCTTTCCCTGAGGATCGCATAGAGCGAAGAGTTTAGAAGTGTAAGTGCTTAGGGAAGCTGCTGCGGCTTCTTCTGCCGCATCACTGCCACTGAACTGCCACTCAACGCATTCATGGTTGGCCATATTTCTTCTTTTATTTCTTTAAGTAGTTTTGATTTTTGGATGATTACTCTCGTCGCAACTAGTGAGATTATATAGTACCAGATTGTACACTATTTACAGTCACAAAGAAAAAAGATCGTACACTATTTACCAAAGTTGATACTTCGCGTGGATAGATAAGAGAAGAAAGGAACTAAATTTATCTGGAGGCCCTACATGTTAGTATGTGGATTTCCTCTCATCACGGTGATTACAAAAATCTAAAATTGCCTGGTAATTTATTATGAAACTAGGTGATTTGTTTTTCGTTCTCCTCAACAAATAAAAATTTACAAAATATCTAAATCATATTATTTGAATAGTATTTTATTTTCAATTTATAAGGTTTAAATCGTTTTATAATTTATATGTATGAAAAATAAATAAATTAAAATTTAAAATAATTGACTTCAAACCAACGAAAGATAGTGATATTAGTATAATGCCAAAAACAGTAAAAAATTAGATGTTATTGTAGTATCAAAATATAGAAAATTACCTCCAAGACCCTAGCGAAAGTTTCTTCTGATTTAATATTGTAGGTTTGTAGTTAGCATGAAGATCTATTAAAGATTTTGTCAGAAGAAATCCAGCCATACAATTTATAAATTTAAGAAAAAAATATATTTCTCTCTCTCATTATCGTTGGGCTGTTGGTTTCTATCTCCACTTTCATCTTCTGATTTTTTTTTTTTTTTTGCCGATGAATCTAAGCAAAATCCAAGAAGATATGAGTTAGACAAGTTCATGAGCTTATAGGTTTATCTATTTTTCTCTATTTTCTTCCTTTATATAATCACTTAATCATACCCAACCACTCATCACCACAATCCCAAACAACTGACAGAAGCGCTTCTACAAGCTCACAAGCTCAGAGTTTCCACCACCACATCAATACCAAGAAAACTCAGCCGGCGTCTTGAACATGAATATGAAAGTAAGCTGGTGAAGAATAGAAGAGGTAAACCGAAGAAATACAGACATGAAAGTGTGAAACATCACTGGGTTTTGCACATGGACGTCCTTCTTTCACCGTTAACCAACCTAGTGGAGAATGTGGTGGCTCCGGTGGAGGGATAACCAGACTAAGCTTCGGTTACAAAATCACTAGTCTGGTTAAGTTTATTATTGGGTTGATAATATTTCTTGTAACTGATGAGGGTATTTTCATAAAATTTTATATAATCATTTTCTTTCCCTTTGGCTTGTTAAACTTTATTGTAACCCATGATGTAATATATTATTATGTAATGCAACTGTCTTTTTGTCAACAACTTGATAAGCATACTACTATTGTTTATGTATGTGTATTAGTTGGAAATGTTAATTTTTTGGATAGCTAATATAATATATACCCGGTTAGACAATGAATTATATGGGCTAAAATCTAATTTGATGGTAATGTTAATTTGTTAGACTGTTGATATAATATTTACATGGTTAACAAAAAAGTTATTTAGAAATGTTAATTTTTTGGACAGCTAATATAATATATACTCGGTTAGACAATAAGTTATATGGGCTAAAAAATAATTTGCTAGCAATGTCAATTTGTTAGACAGTTGATATGATATTTACATGGTTAACAAATACGCTATTTGGGATAAAACTTGTATGAATTTTGTACATCACATTCTTCGATTACCTTAAGAATCAAGATCATAACCATAACATATGAAATGAAGATACAAATAATGTTCTGGTATATGTGTTTGTTGGTACATATCAAAATTTTGGATAGCTAATATTACACTTACTTCTTTAGAAAATGAGTTACTTGAAATTCAAATTGGATTTGTTGGTAATGTTATGTTGTTGTACTCTTAATATAATATTTACACGGTTAATAAAAAGATCGTCACTTATACTTCAAACCAAAGAATAATATGTAACTTAAAATGTAGGTACCATATACATATACAATACATATATATATATATATAATATATATATATATATATCTATCATATATCATATATCTATCAGATGGAGACGCAGTGGTGGAGAGCTTCACCAAAAACGCAGCGACGTTGAGCTTCACCGGATATGCAGCAGCGAAAAGCTTCACCAGAGACAAAAGACATCTGAATTTTATATTATCTGACTAGACTACCATTTAATAGACCAGTTACAAATGATAGAGGACATCTAAACTTTATACTATTTGTAGACCGACGAATACATCATGATCATGTTCTCTGAAGATAACCATCACTGGCCATTGTTAATACCTACAAATATCACCATTAAACAGTTATACTATGGAAATCAGAAAATTTTCAAAATTATATCCTATTGGTATCATGTGTCCATATAAATTTTACTCATCAAACGGCTAACATGTCTGCTCATTAGAAAACAGTTACGCAAAAAGCAAGATGTGTGAGAATAAGTTTTATGGGTTTAATAAGTTCGTTGGGAAAATATAACCAAATCAAAGGACTCAGCTTTAAGACAATCACTATATCTAATGTTTTTCATCAGAGCATCATAGCGACATAGGAAATATTAGTCTAATTAAAGATTCAATATTTACATTTGCACAAGAAACTAATAAATTTCATCTTGATCTAATCATGATTGGTCCGTTTCCAATTGCAAAAGTTCTCTCTGAAACTGGACTTGAGGATGCTTGCACATTGTTTCCCTCCATTGTAGGTGTTAAACAAGATAGTTTAAGATCTGAGAATAGAGAACGTAGATTGAAAGAGAGAAGATTGGAAAGAGAAGGATGTAAAAAAATTAAAATTTAAAATATTTAGAAAAAAAATTAGAGAAAGCAAAGAATAAGAATTGATGTGATGTTAGATGAAGATCTTTGGCAAGATTTGGTCTATAGAGATGGATAAAGCTAAGAACGTTAATATAGAGGTAGCAGAGTAAAAAAATGTCAAACAATAGCGTATCAGTACATATTGGTATAAAGCTAATTATGCATAAGTTCTTTGGTATAGAAGCTAATTTCTCTTAATTTTGCTTATATACAATACAATTGCTTTAGTTATTGAGCGTTTTACAAAAACAACCAACAAATTCTAGTCAAATGCAAAACTAATCATTTTTTTTCATTACTATTCATCCATGAAATTTTCAAACCATCCTTATGTTTTTGAAATATTTACAGAATTGCCATTATTATTTGTTTTTTTACTTATTTCGAAAATGACAAAAAACCAATTGCACCCTAAACTTTTCTTCTTATTTACAACAATGTCATCGTCATCAATTTTCAACCACCATTTTTGAGCTCTTTAAACCTCTCAAATTCAATTTTCCACCACTTTTTTCTCATTATAAACCAACAAATCTTCACTTCTTCTCATTTTCTCTCTATTTTCATCTAAACACTCTCATAACTTTCATTTTCATAAGCATAAATTCATTATTTCGAATGCACTCTGTTGTTGGTCGTCTAAGCTGCTTCTTTTTCTTCATATTTGGAGCTTGGACGGTGGAAAAATGTGGAAACGAGCTTTACACCGGAAAAAGGTACCTATTTACATGGTTTTCGTCATTTTTTTTTCCGATCTGTGTCACAATAGTAGACTGTATCATATGTCTACGTATACATGTATGCTTACGATGCAGTCTGCTTGTCAATGCACAAGTTAGTTTTGCAATTGACCAGAATAATTGTTTATGCAAATTAGACTTCCCTGGAAGTCTACGTCAGTACCTTTGATAACAAAAAAAAAAAATGAGGTAGACTTACAAAGAAGTCTACGTAAAAGAGGTTAGTTTTGTATTTGACCAAACTTTTGACTTTTCTATGTAGACTTCGTCAGAAATCTATAGAATGTAGACTCCCCGAGAAGTCTACAAAAAGTCTGTTTTGTATTTGACCCAAATTTTTTTACTTCGTTGAATAGGTTAGTTTTGTATTTGAGTAAAATGTTGAAAAGTTGACCAAGAAGAAAAAAAGTGTAGACTCTAATTTCAATATACTAATTTCAAAAAAAAAAAAAAATAGACAGCACATGAAGTCTACTATTTTATTTTGGTCAAATGCAAAACTAACCCCCTATATTTGAGCGACTGGGGAGTCAGTCAGTGGGGTATGGGATGCTACCCGGAAGTCCGTGGACCCAGACATAGCACACTGAATGAATATAAATTAAATCTAATGCATGTAAAGCACGATACCTAAAGTACCCAAACAACAAACAATGGTCCTAGCGAGGTGCACACCCGCTGTCCACTAAGAGGCCAACAATGCTGGGATAGTGCCCAGTAACAACGCCCGAAGATGATTTATCGACCATAACAAAATACGATCCAGCTGGTCGACTAAAGCCGTCTGTAGCCCCCATACAATCCGGCATACAGAAGTACCTCAGTGTATTCGGCCAAAACAATTTTTAACTAAAAGAGTTACATTAAGTGAAGCAATCAGCATTGAACCATCTAACTTCCTAATTCTGATTTAAGAAAAGAACCTAACTTACTAAACAAGCAATGACAGACTCGATTTCACATAGACGGAACATATTAGAAATAAATTATATCTCGGGATTAGACCCTCACTTTAGAAATGGGGAAAAGTGGTATCTATGAACTTCAGGTACTCAAATAGATCCCAAATCTGAAATGAGACTGAAATTTCGAGTCAGATGGTTCTTCGAACTGTCAAAAATAGGTGTCTACGGAAAACTCAACTCTTTGATCAAAGGTCAACCCAGTCAACTCTGACCCAAGCCGGTCAATCCTTGACCAAGTTGAAATCGAATTGGACCAGCCAGTTTTCCTTAACCGAATTCGATATCAACTGAACCAAATTCATATCGATTGCAACCCAGTTTAATCCTAACCAAAAAATCAATTTCTAATAACCACCTAGTTTAACTCTAACCGGTTTAAATTAATTTAAACCGGTCAAACTAGTCAAACCACCGGTTTACCAAGTCAACCGAGTTTATTCGCTGAGTTGACTCGGCCGAGTTGACCGAGTCACCGACGACGGTGGAGGCTTGGCGACGGTGGTCCGACGGGGTCCAGCGGCGGAGGTCCGGCCACCAGCGGCGGCACATTAAACGCGCACACAGTGAAACTTCAGACGGCGCGTGCAGCTTCGTTCGAGCTTCGATTGAGGCGTGGTTGGCGGCTACGGCTTTGTCTCGATTCTACTCGGTGGTTGCCTTGCATGTGTGAGATTCACAACGGTTAGGGAGATATGATGATTTATTAAACAGACAAAACAAAGCTTGTAGACACGACGGTTTTTTGGGGTTACTTGCGGCTGAGAACGGTTGTGACGACCTGGATGACATATCGGCGTGTGGTGGCTGAGGCGAGCTCTAGCGATGGCTCATCCTTGCCAAGGTTTCCCAACTCTCAACTCTCTCTCTCTCTCTCTCTCTTTTTCTCTCTCTCTCTCTCTCTCTCTCTCTCTCTCTCTCTCTCTCTCTCTATCTCTCTCTCTTCTTGCAAAATAATAATCTAATGGAGAGATGATGGGTTTTAAAATCAAAGTAATGGCCTTTTGAAATGGAATGAACCTACAGGAATGGCGCTTAGCATGCTAACAAATCATGCGATCGAAATTGGGTCGTTACAATTTATTTCTTAATAATAAATATTCTACACATAATTTTACTTTTTTATAATATATAAGAATATTTAAATAAAAACATAAATAATATTTTAGTATTATAATCTTTTAATTAACAATATTTGTATTAATAAGTAATTATATGCTTATGTCCGTATGCACGGACGAAACATTTAGTATGTAGTATGGTTATATGTTGAAATATCGTTTTTTATGCTTATACATCGCCATTCCTCATATGATAACATATCCGAACGACATTGACCATGATAAGACGAGGACGGGAGTTAGGAAATAGGTATAGGCCAGATATTAGTTATTTGGGAGGCTTGTTTAGGCCCATTTAAGTAAAACAACGAGACGCTGGTATGACCGTCTAAATCATAAACATTAAGTCCCACATCGGAATCATAACTACGAGACACCCATCTTTGCCGTAGTATAAAATAAGAAGATAGTCGAACATTGTAAGGTACTTACCTGGACGGGGTCGACTCTTGATCAAGAAGAAGAGTGGCCTAAGCTAGTGACTTCCATTGCACATAACAGAAGGGTGCTTAGCTTAAGGTCTCCCCAAGTGGGAGAGCCTGCGTCATTATTTGTGGCAGTGGAGGCTTGCGTTCGCGCGGCCTCTTCCATTTACCAGCAGTTCAATATTTTTAAAGGCTAAGTGTTCGTGGTTTAGACCAGTCATCGCTGGTCAGATAAACATAGACGAAGTTGGGACTCGTACTTATTTAATAAATTTGGAGGCGTTTATATATAGTAACTGTTGACGGAAGTTTTTATGCATGACCCCTAAGTTTCTATGATACTAGAAAGCTAAGACTGTGATTAGTTTCAAGGCGTGAAAGATGAAACCACTCTTAATCTCACCAGTTCAAATTTTGTTTGCCTTACAACATATATGTATCAGTTTGGGTATAGGATGGAAACAAGTGTTGATTTGTCAAACTGTCTGACCATTTATTTGAATATAACTTCTTCGTCACTAATTGATATATAAATTATAAAATTAGTTTTCACTTTTATTAAAATACTAAATGCGGCTGGGTGGGTGAGTTACATATTGGTGTCTCTATAATGTAAAATAGATATTTTAGGATGCCTAATTAATCATCTAGACCGGCAAGAAGACAGTTCCATTTAACCTAGTCTTGTCTAACCATTTTAGGCGTAGTCTTTTTAAATTAGTGCAGTGAGAAGGTTGAGTTAATAGTTCTAGAAATGTATTTGTAATCGAAATGTAAAAAAATAAAAAGATTTGTCTTACCATTTGTATGCCAATTAAAACGAATTATATTTGGTTACATTTTCAGGTCAAACTGGAAACAAGACGAAACTACGACGACGCTCTAATCTCAGAGATATAAATATACATTTTTCTCAACGGCCGCAATGCAACTATTGAACTATAATATAAGTTTGAATATGCATACACCTAATTTTCTCTAGTAATTCCATAAGTACCCATTGAGGAACTCTTGGCTATTCAATAGTTCATCAAAGTCACTGGTACAAGTTGGAAAAGTTCCCGTCCCAGACAACAAATCCGATGGTAAAGTGTTACTCGTGCCCTCGGTTTCTCCGGGTGTTTGGTAGGTACTCGTTTCTGCCATCCTCATGTCTTGAACCGCAACAGAAGATTCATCGGTGGATATAATCATGGGGTTACTTGTGGGAGAATAAACCACTTGCTTTCCGGATTTTTTTGTTACGGACGGTTTGGTTTGGGAGGATTTGGCTCGAGTCGAACCAGCTAATGAGTTTCTCCGGGTTGGTAACTCATGGCTGTGTTCATTTGTATACGTTATGGTGAACTTTTCCGGCTCCTGAGGATTTCTTTCGACTTGTTTTCTAGCCAAACACCCCTTTGAGCTGCTGCACCTGTAATAACTCCTGAACAAACAGAAGAGGTTAAGTTAAACCGGTTATTTGGTTAATAGTAAGGATAAGATTATGTTAAACCGGGTATGGTTTAAGACCTTGGGTATGGAGAACCCTTGATGGGTTTCTGCCCGTATTTACGCCATGCCCATGCGTCCGACAACAGATTCTCTTCCTTCACTTGCTCAACAACTCTCTTCTGTTGATTCTTCTTGCTGTTCAAATTCATATCATAATATTTATCTATTATTTCATTCAACAAGAATTATACATATTCTTGAGAATTGTAAATAAAAACAAGTTGGATATAAAACAATTTTGGTAACTATGTATGTTACTAGTTTGACTAATGATTTATAACTGAAGAACCAGATTTTTTATATGATCATTTAAAAATATTCAGGACTTTTTGCATTTCAATAACATCAAGAACTCCAAGTATACTAACCTCTTCTTCGATTTTGATACCGGGATTCGGATATGATCACCTCCTGATCCGTTAGGTAGAAGACAACCATGTGTTCGTTGTTTCTTAACATCTCGGAAGCTTCTTGAATCTCCGGGGAGAGAGACTGAGCTCGTGAGGACCGTTTGTGTGGAGAAAGGGTAAAATGGTTTATAGAGTTCACCGAGTTCGTCTAAACCGGTTGTCTCCATCTCCGGTTCGTAGAAACTAGCCGTCTCACTCGGGAGGCAAAACTGAGGTGAAAACCCACCGGAGCTTTCCCCGGAAAAGGCGTCTCCGGAGCCTAAGTAACCTCTGACGATTGCTTCTAAATCGCCTTCGTCTACATAAGCCACCTCACCCATCTCTCCCTCTCTCAGATTTTGTTTCCTCTTTTTATCTCTTTTTTGTTTCTTACAGTATATGGCGAGGAAAAGCCTTTTGGGCAACACTAGTATATATACAAAATGGAAAGAAAATTGGAATGTTTGTGGTTTAGGGTTTTTTCTATAAACTTTTAAAATCTATTGAGTAGACTTTTGAAAAAGTCAATTCGTACCTAAACTTATAATTTAATACAGTTGCTTAACTTGTCATATATCCCCATCTCAAATATCTCAACTGTAAATCATACACCAAACTTCAGAATAATCAATATTTCTGTTATTTTTACCGTCAACCTGAATATATATATATATATATATATATATATATATATTGGCAATGAAAATATGTCTTCTGAAGTATATATATGACTTATTATAGGAATCTTAAATCGTTTTTAACTAAATTAGATTTCGAAAGCGGCATTTGTACATGCAAATGTGACGTACACTAGGACCTTTTATATATAAAGGGCGTGTCACTAGTTTTATACTTGTAAATTATGTGTGTATTTAATGTGGTACGTACGTAAGTCCAGCTTGTCTTGTATTCACGTAACGAGCCACTTGATATGATTAATATATATGTAGAATAGTGCTGCAACTATGATCTATATATATGTACTAAGCTTTTGATCAAAAAAAAATGTACTAAGCTTCTTTAAAATAAATTATTTTTAAAATTTCAAAAGGAATTTATTTATTTTTTATGTTAAAAAGGTATGTATGATCGCTTTATATTAAGCCTTGTGGTAATATATAGTTTGGTCCAACAACCCCACGCCTCTATCATAGAATAGGGTTACCTTTAAGCCAGTAGCACAAAAAAATTCTAACTAAGAATAAAGAAAGATTCTCCGAAAATATCTTCTTCTTTCGCTTAATTGTTCTTCTTGTTTTTAGTTTCTTTTTATTTTCCAGTATATAATAATTATGATTTGTGTGTTTACTTTTATATTTTACAAGTCTAGTTATTGATCTATACGCAAAGAATAAATGAATAATATGAAATAGAAAAAATATTTATTTTCTTCCAGCGTTTGGTTATTTATATTTTCAAATTTATAATTAGCTCAATTTCGTTTATAAATTCAGTTCTATGAGAAGCTCTTAAATTTTGTTTGTCCTTGATGATTTGCTGACGGCCTTTTTTTTTAGGCGAGGGTGAATGGAAATTGGCACGGGTGAATGGAGTCCCATAAAAGGCAACACGATAAGGCAAAATAACTCAAAGTCAACAAAATAATAAAAGACAAAGCATATTGAGGAAAAAAAAATCAGTAGAAGGAATTATTCAGCTTGCTCTTGCAACTGGGACGAAATTTTGATCCCTTCTTGCACCACTTGACGGTCTATGTGTGTACATACACATATCTTTATTTTTGTACATACATATCCAAAAATACAAATATATATACGCACAACTAGGTGCGTTTTCAGCGCAATGTCTACGTATTACTTATAGGTGACAACAAAAAACTAAACCAAAGTAACATAAAAATATATTTATTTATTTTTGTAAAATATCCAAAGAAAGCATGCTATATGTTTAAGACTATAAATATTTTTGTCAATTAAAAATAAATACTGGAAGACAACATAAACTAGTGGAAGTAAAATAATTTGGTGCATTTCCCCCTTTTTCATCACAAATATAGATCAAACAGATTAAATCATATAATATGGATCAAAATATTAGAAGTTTATGATGTATGTTGAAATAGTAAAAATAGAAAAAAGTGGTGTAAAATACTAATATATATCTTAATAATTTATATAATATATGAAATTGTAATTCTTTTCTTTTATAATTTAAATCAGCAAGTAAGAAAAAATAATTTCAGAATGTGAATTAAGTAGTTTATTAGATATGCTAGAGCTCAGTGCATACATTTCAGCAAATGAAATGCCTATATTGAGAATATGAAATGCAAGAAATATATGGTTTTGCATGTTACGTTAAAGCATTATCAATTTATTGACACTATATCGATAAACCAAAACTTTAATACTCTCTCTGTTTCAAATTAGATATAAATATAGAATTAAATTTTCGTTTCAAAATAAATATTATTTTATAATTTTAATATAAAACTTATTAATTTTAAATGTTATTCTATTTTTCATTGGTTGAAATGTGACTAAGTGTATATATAAATGTGTTTTATTTTAAAAATATACAAAATTAATTATTTTCTTAATTTATGTGCAAAAACTTAAAACAACAATTAAAATGAAACTGAGAGAATAGTAACATAAGGCAATGATTTCAATAAGTTTTGACTAGCCGTATAAATTTAGAGAGGGGTTCTGTTTATAATCGGTTGATCCGTCATTCTAAACTATATCTATATTATTACTTCAATATTAGTGATGTGATTAGATCCACACTATTAATACTATTTTGTATTTATGTCGACATGGTATGTGAAACCATGACTAACATATGATATAATATAATGGTATTGATGATCTCGCTTTTTTTTGTTCACCATTGATGATCTCACAAGAATACATGTAAAGACGATTTCTTTGAATTTTTCTTTTAACTTGTGAAATAAGCATACGTGTGGAAAAGGGGAAAAAGAGAAGCATACAGCACTTATGTCCTATATTTGTGTCCATCATGGATTTTGTCGATATTCATATATAAATTTAACCCATAAGACATACGGGGTTGTCATCAGTGGCCACACACACACTTGGATAAACATAAAAAAAATGGTAAATCATTTTCCGGAAAAAGAATGTGAAAGCTCCGGTGGTCACATATTGTGTTAATCTGAGAATAGGTAGATTCAAACTCAGATCCCGTACGATCCATGGAACACCATGTTACCACTCGACCGCAAGCACATGGTTACTTGGATATACATATATCGACATTGAGATGTTCTTCGATATTTAGAGTTGTGTTAGTTTGTGTCATGTTGTTTAAGCTCTCTTACAAATTCCGAATTCAATTTTCAGTATTTTTGTTATATTGTATCTTTTTTTAATAGTAAAAGGATGTTAGTTTTTACGTCAGATAAGTCAGTCGATAAAGATTCTAAAATATTGAAATAGATTTAGATTTATAACAGTAGCATACCACATAAAAACACATCTTACATTTATGTTAAAGAAATATCAATTTCGATCTACGTATGTGTTGTGTGACAACCCAATATACTTTAGTGCTATGATATCTGATCGTGTATACCAATAGTGTATAAAAATATGCGGAAACAGAGAAACAACGTATTGCTCAATCATCTTGTCCTGCCATCAGTGACAATCTTCAGGTTCATAGACAAGAAGGTGAGGAATACAATCACTGCTAGGAGAGAGAGGAAGCAATTCATCAACCACATGGCTAAGTGGATGCGTTGATCTTGGATTGACTCGTCTATAACCAATTACTTTTTTTTCGAGAATTAAATTATCACTATTTGATCGGTTTAAATTTGGGATTCAGCACAAATGTTTATATGGTAGACCATAATAGATGATCGGCATACTCTATAATATTAGTTGGAAGATAGTCTAAGCTTAAATCAGACAGTATGGTACGTTTTCAGACTAATCCATTCAGTAGTACTAAGTGTATTCCTCACGAAACCGATCGGATCAGCTGATAAAATTTATTTAAAAAATAATTATTTGTTTTTTATTTTATTTTTTTGCTAAGGTATAACATAATCATAGATATAATATGCTTGTAATCTAATTTTTTATTTTAATAATATTTATTTCTTTCAGCAAAAAATGATGACCGGCGAAAATAGTATTTATTATTTAGTTCTGATGAAAAAACCTGTTTAATAAAAAATATAGAGAAATTGCACCTTATAACTACACAAAAATTCAAAATTAACTAATTAACCAAAATGCCCTTCTCTCTCTTCATTTCTCTTCCTATTTCTCTCTTCTTTCTCTCTTAAAATCTAATTTTTCTTTTTTTTATGGCTATTCCACAAATAAACCCAAAAATATAACTATTTAATAAAATAGGGTACCACTTTATTATATGATCGCCGTAATTTAAAAAGTGAATTTAATTTCTACAAGCTACTAACGACAATATTCGTGACATCGTAAGGTTCCACTTGCACTAATGAATATATATTGTGCGTCTACGTCTATAGTGATGAAGAAATCTATCTATATACGTATATTTGTTTTTAAAACTAGAGTGTAAGAAAAAAAAAAAAAAAAAACTAGAGTGTAAGACATGCGTCACCATCTTTTTTTGAAAATAAGATGCTTGACCATTTCAGTTTTATCTTTTAATAATTTGATTGATCGCTATTCAAATTTTGAAAAACAAAGAAAAGCGTTGCCAAATAACTTTTAAATAATTTTCCCCTAAAAATACCACATAAAATAAAAATAACAAAATAACATTCATTAAAAATTACAAATAGATTTATTCATGTGGTTTATGTTTTATAAATTTTTTATGGTTCGGGAGTTTAAATTTAGTTTTTAAGATATATAAAAATAGATATTTATGAGATAATTTCAATTTTACCACAAATTTGATACCATTTTCAAATTTATCATTAAAGGATAATTAATTTACTCTAATTTTGTAATGAAAAAGACTAAACTAACATTTATAAATGTTTAAAAATAATTTATGAAAATTATAGAAATTTATGAATCCAACCTCACCCTCTAAATACTAAATTTTAAATAACAATCATTAAATTATGATCCAACTGTTGATGTATATTTTTGATTGAATGTATTTTGAAAAGTGTTGACCAACTTATAGTATTTAGCAATCTTATACTATTTATTTATCTTAAAATATTTGTTTATGTTATATTCATTCTGATGTTAATTAATATTTAAAAATTATAATAATAAATTTTATTTTCATAACTTTTAATTTTGTATGCTCTTTCAAAGACATTTATGAGATTTGTTCAAGAAGAAAAAGTAAACGGAAAGCCTTTTAAAAATAAAGAAAACTGAAATAAATAAATATATTTATTTAGCAAATTAATTCCCGGTGTTCTGTACTAAATGAAAATTGACCAAAAAGTAAATTCCACAATTATATAAGAAAATTGTCCAAAACATGATTTCACTAACAAGAAATAACTTGATGATATAAAAAAATTAAAATATATCTTGCGTAGCTCGATTTAATTTAATAATCCCTTCATATTTTTGTGAAAGGGTCTGCTAATCCTTTCATTTTCAAAAGATGGATTTTTTCTTATTCCACAAAGATAGTTTTTTGAACTTCTAAAAATTTTAGATGAGAGTATTAGAAATGATTATATGTTATTGTTGATAGTTATTAAAATTGTACAGTAAAAATAATTATAGATTTATAAACACTTATTATATTGTTCACCAACTTAATATTTTTTGAGAACATTACTAAACAACTTATTATGTGTGAAAATCATAAAAGATTTGTCTTTTAGGAACGAAATGAGCACAAATAATAAGAAAATCAAGTTAGTTCCGCACAATTCAGTACAAGGGAATGCTGAGAACAAGGGTGACATCTTAGGTCGACTAGAATTAATTTTTTCTTTTTTTTGGTAAACATTCGAGTAGAGTTAGTTGTTAACTAAGCCAATAAAACTGTTGTTATTCAACTTCTGTTAAATCACGTTGAATTGGATGTGATATGTCTCCGTACGCGTTTTCGTGCCATCGCTGAACTAATTGAATTATTATATTGTAATCCCGTTACTAACAGTAAACGAACATATTAGTGACTTTTTCTTTTTTATTATTAGAAAATGTTGCTGAAACGAACTTGACGACGTAGTTTAAAACGACAAAACAACCAAACGTGTGCTGGAGAAAACAATTGAAGCATAAGCCAATGCTCAACTTACTTCAATGCAACAAGTTTGTATACTCATTTGATTTTTAAAGGAAATTGTAAAATACTTATAGACATTTGCTACAGTGTCCATTGCAGGCACAATATTACATTCACAAAGTATTTCGTTAGTTATGGCAAAGAGCTCGTCAAACAATGTTCTTATTCATATTTTTGCAAAGGGGATAATCAAATTGAATTTTTTACTTATCAAAATTGTATCATGTTTCGTGATTGTATTTTTGTATTCGTATTATATGTCATTTGCTCCTATGTATTTTCTACCTCATACTCGTTATGTACTGCTTCTTTTTCTTTCGCAGAAGTATCCTCAACGTGTTCTGTTTGATTTGAAAGAGGAAAGGAGCTTGAGCAACAAGTTATTGGCCTAATCCTACAGAGTTATAGAAATTAGTATTTATAATATATTTAGGAGTTATCTAGATATATTACTTATAGGATTAGGAACTATTAATATCTATATAAATATATGTAAGCTTGTTGCATAACTTGAGAGTTTTAGAAATTTGTATTTGGAGTGCTTAAGTTTTAAATTAGTTTCTTAAGCTAATAAAGAGAATTATTATTTATTATGGTTCATATACAATCTTTGAGTTTCAATATTTGGTATCAGAACTTAGGAAAAGATGAGTGGTAAAATAGTTACAGCGACCAGAAAACCGCGAGGAGGATCATCATCCATCCAGTGTCCTATGTTTAACTCCACCAATTATACGGTATTGGCCATGAGGATGAAGATTGCCCTTAAGGTTTATAAAGTATGGTATTTCATAGAAGAAGAATTGACCTTAGGAGAAAGAACGATATGGCCATTGCTTTGTTGTTTCAGTCCATACTCGAGCTACTCATTCTACAAGTCGGGGAGCTCGACACTGCAAAGAAAATCTGGGAAGCAATCAAATCAAGGCACGTCGGAGCTGAAAGAGTGAAAGAAACAAGACTGCAGATGCTTAAATTGAAAGATACGGAAACAAAAGACGATTTTGGAGGAATACTTGCCGAGTTATTATCAAAATTTTCAGCCCTAGGTGTAAGCATAGAAGAGCCGAAGTTAGCAAAGAAAATTCTGAAGAATCTTCCAAAAAAAAAATACATATCGTTGCCTCTCTCGAGCAAGTTTTGGATTTTAAAAATACAAGTTTGGATATTATTGGATGTCTAAAAGCTTATGAAGAACGCATTAAAAATATGAAAAACAGCAGAAAGATCATAAAAATTAATGTATTCAAATATGGAAGCACGGACAAGTCCTCAAAATTGTGAAAACAATAAAGAGTCTAGAAGCAGACGACGTTGGGGGTGGGGGTTCTATAACAGTGGACGAGGTTGATGTTGTTACAATAGCTACTATGGACCAATAGATACATTGAGAGTTACTTGTTACCGATGCGAAAAACTAGGACATTACGCTTCTGACTATCCAGACCAATTTCTCAAGTTGCAAGAGACACAAGAAACTAATGAGAGTGATACACAAGATGCACACGAGTTGATGATGCATGAGGTAGTTTCCCTGAATGAGAAGCATTGTATACCGTACAAATACGAGACTAGCGCTGGGGAAAATGATGAGTGGTACCTTAATAATGGAGCTAGTAACCACATGACTGGAGATATGAGATATTTCTCGAGGCTTGACAATACTATCACTAGGAAGGTAAGATTCGGTGACGACTCACGGATCGATATCAGAGGCAAAGTTACCATAGCGTTCATAGACATGAATGGAGGCAAAAAATGACAGATGTGTATTTCATACCTTATCTACGTAGTAACATTATCAGCCTTGGCCAAGAAACAAAGTTTGAATGTCACTACAAGAATTTATTAGAATAGCTACCAATTATTTTTTAGCTAGGAGACACAATCCGTAGCTAAAATTGGACATGCAACGGATGGCGACAGATCAACTCAGTGGCGTCAGCGCTGACGCTAAACTTGATCCATAGCCAATCCATAGCCAGCTAGCAACGACTTAGTAAGAGAAATTGTTGTAGCCAATAATAAAGGTGTGACATAAGATTGAGAGGAGAAACATTAACTATGCATGACCACAACGGAAAATTGCTTGTCACAGCCAATAGATCGAAGAATCTCTTATACAAGGTTCATATGGGTATTCACGAGATGACGCAACTCTTCTTATCAACAATAGGCGAATCTAATAGGTGGCACACAAGGTTAGGACACATCAACGTTGCCACAACGAAAAGTGTGATACAAAAGGAGCTGGTTTGGGGGTTACCGAGTGTCAAAGTTGCGAAGGAAGTATGTTCATTGTGTGTGGGGAACTCCAGAAGTTTAAGAATCTGAAGGGTGCCATAGAACAAGAAACATAGGAAAAAATAATGACCTTCAAGACAGATTGAGGTGGATAATTTGTGTCTAGAGAGTTCAATTCGTTTTGTGAAGATTCAGGAGGCTCTTGATGCAGAAAAGGAAGTGAATAGAGACTTTGTTGTATCGCTTGGAGATTTCGGAAACCATGGTATTGAGAACATCGAGAATGGCAATAAGGAGGTGATCAAACAGAACACGGTGAGGATAGTTCTGAGAAAGGAAAAGATGCAGTATCTGACAAGTGTGAGGTAGGAAATACATAGGAGCAAATAACATTGAGACGAAGTGAAAGACAGACCACAAAGCCTAAATACCTAGAGGATTACATATTACTTGCGGAAAATGAAAGAGAGATATTTATGTTATTCTTGTACTATGAGCCATACAACTTCCGAGGAGCAAGTAAACATAAAAAATGGATTCTAGACTGCGAAGATGAGATTAAATCAATCATGAAGAATGAAGCTTGGAGCTTAGTTGATCTACCACCCGGATTAAAACCAATTGGTCTGAGAAGGATCTTCAAGTACAAAAGGAACTCCGATGGGACCATCAAGAAATTTAAGTCACGATATGTACAGCAGTATGGAATTGATTTTGAAGAAGTTTTCTCACCAGTAGCTCGGCTAGAGATAATACGGCTATTATAAGTATTGCAGTAACAAATGGGTGGGAAGTGCATCACCTCAACGTCAAGACAACCTTCCTACATAGAGAACTGAAGGAAACAAACTATATAACACAGTCTGAAGGTTTTTAGGTAAACGAGAGTGATAGAAAAGGCTGCAAGCTTCACAAAACATTATATGGACTGAGACAGGCACCGAGAGCTTGGAACAACAAACTGAACTAAATTCTACTCGCTTTAAGCTTCAAGAAGTGTTCTAAAGAGCCGTCAGTGTATAGGAGGATTGTAAACCACTGTCTCATGGTTCTTGGCGTGTATGTAGATGACTTGTTTGTTACTGTAGCAAGCGAGAAGGTCACTGAAGAACTCAAGAGGGAGATGTCTTCTAAATTTTATATGAGTGGTCTTGGAAGACTAACCTACTACATCGGAATAGAGGTCTCTTAACATATGGAAGGTATAACACTAAATCAGAGTTTCTATGCATTAAATATAATTGAAGATAGTGGGATGAAAGAATGTAATATGTCTCACACGCTAATGGAAACTGGCCTAAAACAGTTGAAAGCCGATGGAGAAAAAGATATTGATGCTACGATGTATAGAAAGAACGTCGGGTGTCTTAGGTACCTCTTGCATACTAGGCCGGACCTTTCATACACAATAGGTGGGCTTAGCCGATATATCCAGAGACCAAAGATCTCTCACGGTGAAGACGATGTGCTTAAGGTACCTTAGAGGTACAACTTCTTGGTTTGGTCTTTACACGCACATCGCTTAAGATACCAAGGATCGTTGGTTGTAGTGATAACAGCCATACTGTAGACCCATATGATGGGAAAAGTACTACATGTCACATTTTTTACTTCAGAGAAAGCTTGATTACATGGTGCTCCCAGAAGCAAGAAAATGTTGTATTGTCGTCGTGTGAAACCGAGTTTATGGCAGGGACTGAAGCTGCGAAATAGGGTTATGGCCAATTACTCAATACAGTTTGGATTTGATATATTCTTTATAAACCGAATTAATATGATTTTATAAAAAACCATAGGATTTAGATATGGTTAGGTTTATGACCGATTAACCCGAATAAACCAAACAAAAAAGATCAAAGTAAAAACATAAAAAAGTACATTATGTAATGATACATGATAACTGATTTGTTATATAAGTTAATTTTCTTTTTAATAATTAAATCATATATTCTTACATTAAAGAAGCTTTAATCTTAAAAAAGATTTAAAAAATAAAAAAATTATTCACCGTAACCGAATTTTCTTAACTTGTTATTCTTTTGGAATAGTCTTTTTTTTTATTTACTTTTTTCTTCCCTTTTCCATTGAATGATTAATCGAATGAAATGATGTCTTAATAATTTTCATTTCTTTTTCTTCAACTAATATCTAGATTTGATTTGATATTCCATGCTTTAAGAAATTGTGAAATTAGATGTTAACATGTATTTGTGGAAAAAAACAAAAAAAAAAAGACAAGAAAAACTGTAAAACTGAGAGTCATTAATCATTTTGTTGGTTATTCTTTGACATTCTATTATTTATGAATATCTGTAGTTTTTAAATAAATGCTCGTTTTGACAATATTTTATTAAAATTCACAGTATATGAAACCAAACCAAATAATAATGTTTTTTGGTATAAAATTGAATAAACCAAAAACTGGTAGTATAAAAACCGAACCAAAATAAATTAAATATAGTATTACTTTTTTTTTTTATAACACTTGGAATGAAAACTGTCTAGGCTGGTACATCATAAAGAGAAAAGGATAAAAGATACAATGAGATGTCAGTAGACACCAAACAAGAAAGAGGGGGGGGGGGGAAGAGAGTTCTCACCAAATCCACTTACTGCTGAGCCTCTAAAGCAAGTAAACGATGTAACCACACCGGAGCATTACGAGCGATGTACGACTGGTGACGAAGATCACGGGTGACGCTCAAGGCAATCGCATCGGCAGCGTCATTACGTTCTGGGAGAGCATGATTCAAACTCCATGAATCAATTCTGGCCAGAAGGAAGGAGATGGCGTGGCGAGTATGATCGAGGCTATGATGGTCGGCAGGGCGTAGAAAAACTTCACGTAGGTTCTCGGAAGAAGTCTCAAAAATGATGTTCGAGAAATGTAGATTGTGCATACATTCAACCGCCCAGAAAAGAGCCCATAAATCTGCTTCTGTTTTTGTGCGCATACATGAATAAGCTCGACGACTATGCAATATTGTAGACCCATTATGATCACGTAAAATCCATGAAGCACCACTGCTGTGATTGGAATTTACCCATGAGGATCCAACATTACATTTAAGGAAACCATTGGTTGGTTTATTCCAACGTACTAAATTCGTCTCACCAGCATCCACCACATTCGTTTTTTCTGTGAAAGAATCGACCCAAATGGATTCCTCTTCGAAAGCTCTCTTAGCAATAAACGAGGAGTCAAAACTTTTATTCTCAAAGACAAAAGCATTTCGAGCTTTCCAAATCTCCCATAACAACCATGGAAAAACTTTACTCGTAGGTAAATCTGTAGGTGAGCACCTAGCGATCTTGATCAGGTGAGCAAAATTGAAGAAAGTCGAATTGTGAGAGAAACCTCCAGAGGGTAATGAGAAATTAGACAGCTCCCATGTTGTCCGTGCTTTAGGGCATGTAAAGAGAACATGGCAAATATTCTCAACACCAGTACCACATACAGTACAAGTAGGATCAACTGGAATCCCCCGAGTATTTAACCGTTCTTTAACCGCTAAGGCACCAGATAAAGCACGCCACATAAAGTGTTTAATTTTTGGTGGAGCTTTAATCTTCCACAGGTCTTTCCACAATTGTTTTTCAGCAGGAGGAAGAGAATGTCCTTGAGGATGATCAAAACCCACTAGAGCCTCTAGCAATTTATAACCACTTCGTGTCGAGTATTGACCGTTTGATGTGAATCCCCACCTGATCGAGTCCACCATTACCAATGATGGTTTCAAAGACAATATTCTTTGAGCATCCTGTGGTGTAAAAGTGCGATGTACCAGATTAACATTCCATTGATTCGATCCCGGAACAAATAAATCTGCAACTTTTAACGCTAAATTAATGGAACTATTCTCACGGTACATTGGAGGCCGAGGAACAGTATCAATGATCCAGTTTTCCGCCCAAACATTAGAGTCCACCCCATTGCCAATATGTCGATACAATCCTTTTTTAATAATTCTCTACCATGCATTATACTCCGCCAGGCAAACGACGGTCGTGTCCCCATTCCACATTCAAGAAAATTGCCATTTTTAAAGTATTTACCTTTGAGAATTCGAGCAACCAGAGAGTCAGGTTTACTCCAAATTCGCCAAGCCTGTTTCCCTAACAAAGCCTGATTAAAACGACCAATATCGTGAAACCCCAGACCACCCTGTTCTTTAGGTTTGCATAGTTTTTCCCAAGAAACCCATGAAATCTTTCTTTTTTTATCCCCACTGCTCCACCAAAATTCAATGATCGCACTCGTAATTTTTTCACACAAACCTTTTGGTAACTTGAAAACGGACATTGCATATATGGGCAAGGCTAAAGCCACTGATTTTATCAGAACTTCCTTGGCTCCCATCAATAAAGTTTTAGAATACCATCCTTGAAGCCGACCTTCTAGCTTTTCCTTAATAAAATTTAAGAGATCTTTTTTTGAACCTTGGAAACATTCAGGAAGGCCAAGATACGAGCCTTCCCCACCTTCCTTTTCTATACCCAAAACCCTTTTTATATCCTGTTTGGTCTCATCGGCTATTTTCTTCCCAAAAATAATGGACGATTTCAAAGGGTTTATCATTTGACCAGACGCATCTCCATATAATTTCAAGCCTTTTAAAATTTCCTCACTATCTGAAATAGAAGCTTCACAAAGGAGTAAACTATCATCAGCAAATAAAAGGTGATGGACAGACGGGCTGCCGGTAGCTAATTTTATACCATGGAGTTTCCCTTGTGTTTCAGCTCTATTGAGAACATGGACAAGAGCTTCTGCACATAGAATAAAAAGGAAAGGGGATAAAGGGTCACCCTGACGAATTCCACGTTCTGGTTTAATAAAGCCATGTGAACGTCCATTAAGCAATACCGAGAAAGTAACAGTGGTAACGCATGACATTATCCATACCACCCATCTACGATCAAATCCCAGTTTTTCTAATAAAGCTTCAAGGAAGTTCCATTCTACCCGATCATAGGCTTTTGACATGTCTGTCTTAATAGCCATACTTTCTGTTCCAATTTTATCGTTAGTTCTCAGCCCATGTACCAATTCGTGCGCAATAATTACGTTGTCTGTAATTAACCGGCCCCCTACAAAAGCCCCTTGTGTCTCTGATATTATACCTGGCAAGACCATCTTCAAACGGTCACACAAAATACGAGAAATAATTTTGTATTGCACACTACACAAACTGATAGGCCGCATATCCTTCATTTCCGTAGGTGGTAGCACTTTTGGTAGCAAAAATAATTGTGTATGGTTCCATCCATCGGGAAGGATGGCTGTTTCAAAAAACCTTTGAACATCATCAATAATCTTCTGCCCAACAATATGCCAATATTTTTGATAAAAAAAACCCGTGAGTCCATCTTCCCCCGGTGCACTACTACCTTTAATACCGAATGCTGCTTTCCGAATTTCATCAGGAGAAACCTCTCTAGTTAATCCTATATTCATCTCTGCGGTGACCCTACTATCAAACCCTTCAAACAAGGTTTCCAAATCACTTGGATTTGAGCTTGTAAACAAATCCCGGAAATACTCTGTAGCAATATGACCCTTAGAGCCTTCTGAGTAATGTTCATTTCCGAAAATATCTTTTAGCATTAAAATTTTATTTCTCATTTTTTTCCCTTTAACCACATTATGAAAATATGTAGTATTTCTATCCCCTTCCCGTAACCATTCCTCTCTACTTTTCTGCCTCCAGAAAATCTCCTCCTCCCTATAAGCCATAGCCAAATCATGTTTTAATCTCCTCACCAGACTAAAAATGGGGAACTGTTTGGAGCTTTCTTTGTCCAAATCAATCTGCAACCGTTCTATTCTTGTTTTAGAATTCCAGTCATTAGTCATTTTAAGTTTGGACAATTCCGACCGACATCGAGCAATACGATCATTAATACTTAGTTCTGAATCCACATTTTCTGCGTCCCATCCACGAACAATTGCTTCCTCTACCCCTCTTTTACCATACATACGTCTATCAAAATAAAATCTTCCCCTTTGTAAATTCTCCGGTTCTAGGGCAAACTCAATACGAAGAGGTCGATGATCAGAGGGCCACATACTCATATAATCAGTAGACGATCTAGGAAAGAGACGAAACCATTCAGAATTACCAAAACTCCTATCTAACTGACATTGTACCCAGTGATGATCCCTCATACCCGCCCAGGAAAGAGTATTCCCCGTGGTTCTCATCTCCCTAATTTTACATGCCTCCGCCATGTTCCGAAAATCATAAAAAGTAGATTCATCTCTAATAACACCTCCTAATTTCTCCCCATTATGCATTAGTTCGTTAAAGTCACCAACCAAAACCCATGCCTCATCACGAAATACTCCTATCTCCGTTAATTTTTCCCAAACAAAACGCCTTCGTCCTCTTATTGGATCCCCATATACACATGAAAGGAAAAAAACCAGAGACCCCATTGTCACTTTTAGATCGATAATCCTATTATCACTAGAAAGTATTTCCACCGTGTAACAATTTTTCCACATTAAAGCTAAACCCCCACTACGACCAATTGGTTCAACCGTATGTAGACAGTCGTACCCCAAGCTTGATTTTAAGACCTCCATATATGCAACCTTTTGCTTAGTTTCCATAAGAAACAGAAAGTCTGGAAAGAACTGACGTCGGAAATCCCGAATACGTTGGACCGTGTCCGAATTCCGTGACCGTCGGAAATATAGTATTACTATGGTAGTTATTTTTATAAACTGAAATACCAAAAAACCGAACCAAAACCGAATTGATATTCAGATTGAATAGGCCGAGTGGATCTGCAAGCAGTGATGTATGGTGGCGACAGATAAATCGAATTAAAACATTATTTTTTTTTTATTCTTTAACAGAACATGATTACACTTCTCTATTTTATTTACTGATTTTTTTTCATCAAATCACTGAAAGTTTCTATATAAATTAAAACGTGAAGACAAATTGGTATAGTATATATGAATATATATATATATATATATATATAGAGAGAGAGAGAGAGCAATCACAATAAACTTTTAAAACCTGGTCCATAATCTCAAGTTGTCAAGCAACTCGACTACTTTTCATAATCTAATTATATAGGTTGTGCCCCTAAAGAAAACATAGCAAGCATGGGCCATTATTTTCTTAACAACCGCGTTCAAGCATAAATTTAAAGTTAGGTTCCTATTGGTAAGGATTGTTGCTCTAGACTGTGACTTTTAAGTTTGATTATAGAGATTTTGGTTGTAGAAAGGTGACCTTCAATTTACATACTATGTACGGGTAAAGATTTTCATATCAAAATTAGAATGTATTAAAACTATTTTTCGGTGTATATTGTGCCTTATGAAACTTGAATACTTATACTTACTTAGATCGATATATTTTAAGATAGTGTAGAATTCTAGAAACAGTGAGGCAACTGATGAGATCCTTCACACAATTTATGTCCTGATATACTGCTATTGTAATTCTAGATTGGGCTAATTTGCGTAATAATTATGTTTGGAGTGAAAATTAGGTAAGTAGCATTAATTTTGACATACTATAATGTTAGACATTTACACCACTTCTCAGTCGGTTTTACCCCTTTGTTTAACAAGTTTCCAGTCAACATACATGATAAGAGATGAAAGAAAAATGAGCAATTTACTGTTATATGATTATTGACCACATATATCTATACTGAGGTTTATATTCTATATAGTCGAAGTAGTATAGAAAAGTTGAGTGATCCACATATACATTTATTGTCCATATATCTATTCCATATCATTAAAAGAATATATGATTATAATTCACTATAACTACTAAATACTAAACATTCCTTAATTCCTAGATACTAAATCTTACACAATCTTTCTCCAAACCCTAAATACTAAATCTTAAACCTAAATATAAACCATAACACACAAATATGAACCTAAAATCCAAATAGAATGGAACAAAATAAATAACATAATACATATTGGTGAAATTATGAAAAGTATATGATTGCATGTAAGAAGATAATGATGACCCTAATCATACTCCCTCTAATCATAACTGCAATCTAAAGATCATCTTAACATATTTTTTAAATGTTGATATGGCTATACCTTCATGGAAGGTGGTAATATTTTCCATAATGTGATCCCCAATCGTACATAAACTATTCCTTATCAACTAATCACTAAACCTTACACAGAAATATAAACCCTAATCTAATGTCAACATCAATCTTCCATAAACTAAACTCTAGCCACTAATTACTAAATTCTACATGGAAATATAAACCATAATCCAAAGGCAACCTCAATCTTTCATAAGCTAAATCCAAATTTTGAAATGCAAGTTACATTTATTTCCATTCTATGTGAGTATATAAAATAGAAAATGTGACAAACGATATAGCACATTACATATATATTGCTCAACTTTTGAAGTGTCTATGATTGCAAGGAAGTAAGTATTGCTTACACCAAATTCAAATTGATTGTGGCGAAATAAATGAAGATTGACGGCATTAGAGATATGAGGTCGAAGATACAACATCATATGAATATCATTCTCATTCAACATCACCTTGTATTCTGTTTTATCTAATGACATAACAAATTCTATTCCATTTACGTTGAATATATTATTTCTTTTTAAAAAAATCATACATATATAGACTAATATAAACTACATATATACCCCATACAAAACTTATATCAATAGAACATGAAACAACAACGAACAAGATTGAACCCTCTCTTTCAAGCATCAAATGAAATATAGCTTACTAAATAGTATATTACATATTAATAAACATGACAAATAAGAGAAGAGACAAATTTGAAGCAAAGATAGTCTATTCCATTTCATAAAATAGTATGGAAATACTATTTACCCTTCCAACTTATCCATGACAAACCTGAAGAACAAAATGAAAATGAAGACACACATTATTTTACAAGTTGGAAGGAAATTGCAGCATATGAGATAGAGTATTAGTATATAAATTGATTTATGTTTAGGTTAAATGTTTAGTTATGTAAATCACAAAAAAATCCGTAATTACTAAATCTAAACCTTAATTACTGATCTACAAACCCAAACATAATCTATATAATATGCTGCAAATATCTCATATGGTAGTATACATAGTATGAAACATTTATAAATAGTATATTATAAACAATTTATTCCCTTTCTATTAGCTCTTATTATACTTAAAAACTAAAACCCAAAAAAACCTACATATTAAATCTCAACTCTAACCATTGATCTATAAACCCAAATATAATCTATATAATATGATACAAATTTCTCATTATGTACTAGATATAATATAAAACATCTATAAATAGAATAGAAGAGTCACTTTACTCCATCATAGTTCTTGAAATACTTAAATACTAAAATGTAAGACATACTTCTTATTACTAAATCTAAACCATAATCACTGATCTATAAACTCAAACAGAATCTATATAATATGTTGTAAATATCTCATACTTACTATACATAGGATGGAACATTTATAAATAGTATAGCATGAACAATTTACTCTATTTCTGTTAGCTCTTATTGTGCTTAAATACTAAAACACAAAAAACTACTTACTAAATCTAAACCCTAATCACTGATCTATAAACCCAAATAGGATCTATATAATATGATGCAAATTTCTCATTATGTACTAAATATAGTATGGAACATCTATAAATAGAATTAAAGAGTCATTTTACTCCATTATAGTTCTTGAAATGCTTAAATATTAAAACGCATGACAAACTTCTTATTATTAAATCAAAACCATAATCACTGATCTATAAACTCAAACATAATCTATATAATATGTTATAAATATCTCATACTTACTATACATAGGATGGAACATTTATAAATAATATAGCATGAACAATTTACTCTATTTCTATTAGCTCTTATTGTGCATAAATACTAAACACACAAAAAAACTACTTACTAAATCTAAACCCTAATCACTGGTCTATAAACCCAAATAGGATCTATATAATATGATGCAAATTTCTCATTATGTACTACATATAGTATGTAACATCTACAAATAGAATAGAATAGTCATTTTACTCCATTTTAGTTCTTAAAATGCTAAAATACTAAAACGCAAGATAAACTTGTTATTACTAAATCAAAATCCTAATCACTGATAATATAACATTTTTTATAGAAAATAGCATTTTTATATTTCAACAGTACGGTCGTTGATAAAGAATGGTAGCACATAAGTTACAAATCATTCAATACAGTCTCAAGTAGAATAGTTTGTCAATCGATTTCATCTGAAATAGAATAGTTTAAATATATAGTTTTTATGTTCCATCTCAAATCAAATAGACATAAGAGATCTCACACAGACAAGTTGTATTACAGATGTTATTCCATACAACAAACTATATTACTATACTATTTACTATGCATCTATCCTAAATGCAAAATTTAGATTTAACAACGATAAAGAACAATTGGGGAAACCCAAACCCTAAATCATGATAGATAGAGCCAAATTTTAATAACAGATCTGTAAATTTAATCCGTAAAATACATGATAAATTTACCAATTACAGAATCCTAGTTCCCAGTAACTACGAAATAGAAAATAAAATAACAGGAGATGAAGAGAAGGAAAGGTAAATAGCGGAAAACTTACGGTAGGTGAAGAGATCAGAGAAGAATCGACTTTGAGAAGTTGAAGAGATCTAACATGAATCGAAGCTGTGAAGTGGAATAGGCATGGGTTATTACTATTTACCACTATAACTTCCACGCCATGGCCTGGCCAGCGATTTCAGAAGCGGAGAAAAGCATGGGGTTGAAAACTATGAAGGAGAAATCAAATAATCGCTCTGAATGTGGTGGAGGTGACGTTGTGGAGCAAATCGGTGCCGTAGACCTGTCAACTTCTACAAACTTACCAATGGAAGTAAAAAAGAGAAGATGTGAAGATAGTTAAGCCACGCTGTACTTTTCCAGATATTAATTAGAAATTTTTATTTTTATTTTTCCTCAGGTTTCACCGGTGGGAAAAAGAGACAATATAATATTATTATAAAAAGATAATACCGTATATATAAATGTTAGGAATATTGGTTAGAAAGTGAATTATACTTTTTTCATGGTCATACAGTCCAATTTCCCTTCTAGATTCAGGGATTTTTGTTTTTAAGAGAATCTACAAATCTGATAACTACGTAACGATTAAAAAGTTAACAATAACATCACCACATTTCTATAAAACTATAAGCACCAAAAAGGATTACCAACCTCATCAGATTACGTCTTCATATAGAGAGTAGACATGAGTGTTTCTCGTTGGACATTGCCCTTATTACATGAGTGTTTTTAACTCCCATTTACTGCCCTCTAATTATCATCGCTTTTTTTTTTCTTGTGGGACATCTCATGTCTCTTAAGGCCTTTTACGGTTGTATACGGTTGTATGTATACGTAAAGAAAATTTTGATTTAATCTATTTTCAAAATGCTATTGACTTATTTTCTTCACAGCTTATCTTTTTTATGATGCATTATGTAGCTTTTTCCTGTATCTATACAAGTAAGAACAAAAAAAGAAAGCTATAAACAGATTAGAAGAGATAATAGTTTATGAAAAAAAATCAAATGACAGAAATTATAATTTGAGAAAGAACAATTTAGGCTTTTAGAATTATGAACTTGGACTTTAACGTTCATTTGGCAACTCTGGCGTACGTTCAGCGTATCCGCCATCCATAACAAACCGCCATCCATAACAAATGTGTTTTCCCCCAAGTCTTTGAAAGGATTTTTTTCGAAGACTATTGTTATGCAACTTTTGGCCAATAGAAGTTTTCGATCTACTGGTTGGGATTTGAAATTTTTACCACACTTTGAAGAGAGTTAGGTGCTGAGCCCTTACAAATAATAATGGAATATTACAGTTTCCAGAATAATAAGTGAGTTAAATTTTCTGTAAAAAAAAAAAAAGAAAAACTGCTCCAAATATCGTGAGGAGATGGGAGTAGTGGAAAAATATCAGGGATTTTTTGTATAGGAAAAATAGAAAATAGTTAATAGACAAACATACGCAATTGTATTTTGATTTATCTGTATTTAAATTTTTAATTTGAAAAATAAATTCTACATGTCAGAATTTTATTTGTGAGTTGATTTGTGATTTAGTATATAAGAGAAGGGCTTTGTATATGTGTAGTTCAATATCGATCTCAACCAGAAGAAAGGCCTAACTAAAGCAACCAAGCTCACACTACTAATGGTATGTCCGTATCTGATGATTGATTTCTTAGTAAGAAGTATACTTTTACCTCTATGGGCCAGTTTTTTTAGAATAGGTCAGTGTGTTTATTTGATCCAAGTGGTTGAGGTTTTGACTGGCTGAAGAAAATATTACATCGTTTATGCTCCTGTGATGCTGGGCTGCAATTGGATATTTCAGTTTGATATCCTGTTGGTGTTAGCGAGACTGAAGGGCAGGTTAATCCGCCTTACGATTCATTTCATGAAGAAAAAAAACAACTGCGGTGCTACAAAGACACAATTAAAGAGGTATAGTTCTACAGACTACATATATACTGTGTCCTGTATGTTGGAGGATGCAGCATCTTCTAAAAGTCAGGTTTGAATGTTTCCACGTTCTAATGGCACATGGAATTCAGGTTTTAATATATCCTGTTGTATCAATTGAAACTTGACATCTGTATTGGCGTCTTATGAAAACAATTACCTATATTTTTTTTTGGTAAAAACAAAGTGTTTTCACCTCTTTGCTGGGAACCTAAGCATTGTAAATAGTCTCTCCCACCGCGAGTTGGACCTAAGTAGCGGAAGTTACAGCCGCAATCCTTTTACCACTAACTCGACGTTGCTAAATGACCAATATTCTTAGTACATTACTTTCTTTTCTTATAGTCAAGCTTCTATGAGGAGGACGAGAAGGCTTTCCTTATCTGAACGAAATGATGCTGACACTTATGTAAGCATGCTCTTTGCTTCTTTGCTGCTGCTTTGTTAAACCAATACAACTACTAAACAAGTTTTAACATTTGTTTGTCTGCTTTGTATTTACAGGGAAGCGATGAACATAGATAAGCAGCTTGTGATGAACTGTCCCAGATTGATTAACATGGTAATTAAGTGCATGAGAGGAGCTCCCTGTATCAATTTAGTCCACTCCTTACTCTCATATGACTGCGGTATCTGTCTTGATACACACAGACCCTGAGATCTGCTTATTGTCACCTGAGAGCTTCTGTCCCCTGTTTTATCATTGCTTCACACCAAATCCATTGAGATTATAAAGTAAGTTTTATCATTCCACTAAGTATGTAATTGGTTTCCCGCTCAAGTCGAATTAGCCACATCAGACTACCACATGAGTTTTCTCTGTACAGTTTTAGAGGTTTGTCTTTTCCCTCTCTCTACATTTTCTTTAGATCCTGAATTGCATACATTGAAAGAAATGGCTGCATCATCTTGCAACTTTAATTTAAATAAGTACGATTCTTAAGAATCATTATATCCGAGATCAAGAACTCATATCCTCTCAAATCAGTGCTTCAACAGAAACAACCAAACAAGACAGTGGCAAAGAACACAACAAATTCAAACGGACAGAAGAGTACACATCAACAATACACACCTGCTTCAGACACTAAGGGAAGCAGAATAGGAATAGATTTAGTAAAGCACCATGAATCATCTATTATCTCTAGTCACAATAGAGTTCTGCAGTTTTCATATACCAGAAACCAAATATGGTGTGTATTTATACGAGTTGTGGATTATACACATCAAGACATGTGTTATCTAAAAAAAGAGAAAAAAAAAAGATTATGTTGTCATTGAAGATTTACAGATTTATTGGTCAAGCACAGAAACAATCTCTAGCCTGATTCTCACCAATCTCTGGAACACAGCCCTCACTTCTCTCTGCAAATCCTCTAAACCCACTTCCATTCTCCGACAAATCTCATCCATCTCATAAACCATCTCCACAACTTCTGCCTCTGCCGGAAACCTAAACCTCTCCGTGAACTCCATCAAAGACAACCCAACACTCTCCATCCGCTGCATCTCCTCCATCAACCCACCAAAACGCTTCTCCTTCCCTTTCTTCTCTTCACCAACCCTCTCCTGAACATTCAAGGCGGCGCTAGCCCAGCTCTGATGCTTAGGAAGTTGTAACGGCGCCACGAGAAGGCTACTTGTCTGACAAGGAACCGCAGCAACAAGCACCCACATCACCAAAACCAAAACACTACTCATTATGTAAACCGGCATCGCCGGTCCAGAAGCTTCTGCTCCACGTGGCAGCACAAGATTAGCCACCATCGCCTGAATCTGTTTGGCTGCAGACCAATTCTTGCTGACGTGGCGTGACGTAGTCCTTCGCTTACTACTTCCACCACTGTTCCTATCTCTCACATCGACGTTTAAGCCAGTGAGGAGGCTTGTTAACGCACGTTTAGCTCTGCGAACGCTTCCGCTACATAACGGGCGTTGTTTAAGCGCCGTTACGGCAATCTCTGTAAGGTGAAGATATTTTCTTATTATTCAAGGCTGACATTACAAGAGTATATATACGATACATCAAGGAGAACTAGGTTTAGCTAAATACAGAAAGTTCCGTATATGTAAAGGAGACATTGAATGTGTAATATTCTGTATCCTTAACATGCCCCCTCAAGATGGAGATGGTGAAACAACTCCAATCTTGAAGCGCAGTGGAAGAAAAGTAGCTCTATTCAGCGGTTTGGTTAGCGCGTCCGCAAGCTGATCCTTGGTGTGAATATGGACAACACGAAGCATACCGTTTTGAATTTGTCCTCTGATAAAGTGATAGTCCAAAGCTACATGCTTCATACGTGTGTGGAAGACTGGATTGGCACAGAGGAACGTTGCACCTAAATTATCACAATACACAACTGGAGGAGAGTGTAAAGTAATACCGAGCTCAGTCAAGAGATTGCAAATCCATCGTAGCTCTGCTGAGGTGTTTGCAACGGATCGATATTCAGCTTCAGTCGAGGAACGTGCAACCCCACTCTGTTTCTTCGCAGACCACGAGACTGGTGATTTCCCTAAATACACAATGTAGGCATTGGTGGAGACGTAGTCATCTGAGTCTCCAGCCCAATCTGCATCTGAATAAGCGTGTAGAGTAAGAGGGTTGGTCGCAGAGAAAAAAATACCGTGGTCTTGTGTGCCAGCAAGATAGCGTAGTACACGTTTAGCTGCTTGCAAGTGAGCTTCCGTCGGCTGATGCATATATTGGGACAGCCGGTTTACTGCGAAGGCTACATCAGGTCTGGTAAAAGATAGATATTGTAGGCTTCCAACCAGTTGGCGATAGGTTTTAGGATCAGACAGAGTGTGACCAGATGTGAGTGTCAATTTAGGCGTAGAGGCCATGGGAGTGCTTACCGGTTTTGCCTCTGTCATGCCCATTCGATGCAGTAGATCAGATATGTATTTTCTCTGCGAGAGGTGAAGGCCTTTTGGAGTTCGGTGTGCTTCAATTCCCAAGAAATAGTTTAAGTCTTCAGCATCTTTAACAGAGAAGCGATCAGCTAGTAGTTTGAGAACCGTTTGTAGTCTTGTTGTGTTGTTCCCAGTGATGAGGATGTCATCTACATAAACAAGTAGATAGAGAACCTCAGAGCCGTTTTGATACACAAACAAGGACGTGTCTGCAAGAGAGTTCTTGAAGCCTAGACTGAGAAGAAACGTCTTGAGTTCGATATACCAAGCGCGAGGCGCTTGTTTTAGACCATATACTGCTTTTCGGAGGCGACATACATGATTCGGATGATCTCGATCTATAAACCCTGGAGGTTGTTCCATGTAGACTTCCTCCTCCAATGTCCCTTGCAGGAAGGCATTATTCACATCAAGTTGTTGTATCGGCCAGTGTTTGGAGACTGCAATGTCGAGGATCAAGCGAATGGTGGTGGACTTGATTACTGGGCTGAAGGTCTCTGTGTAGTCTCGTCCAAGCTGTTGTGTGTAGCCTTTGGCGACTAGTCTGGATTTGCTGGAGCGATGAGAGCCTGATGGAAAGTATTTGTTTTTATAAACCCATCTGCAGCCTATGACGTTCTTGTTGGGTGGTCTTGGTACAAGGTAAAATGTCTGATTTCTGGCGAACGCGTCCATTTCTTGAGACATCGAAGTTCTCCAGATTTTGTCTTTTAGGGCCTGATTCACTGTCTGAGGTTCAGAGGGTTTGGAGTTTGTGGTGATGGCGGATAGGTTAAGTTTCTGTTTAGGTTTATTAATGTTGTTTTTGCGACGGGTGATCATCGGGTGAAGGTTTTGCGGAGGAGGCGGTGGTTGACGGAGAGGTTGCGGTGAGGAAGGCGGTGAGGATTGAGATTCGTTGTTTGAGGAGTGACGAGGTTCAGATTCTGAAAGTGGGTTTGATGATTGGGCTTGAGAAGGTTGATGGGCTGGGCTTTGTTGTGGAGGGGGATGAGGCTGTAATTGGGCCTGTGTAATTGGTATTGGTGTTGGGCCTGGAATTGGGTTTGTTTGAGAGTTAGAGACATCTTGCGTTTCACCATTGTTGTCGTTGACTTGTTCCTGCAACTGCGACGGTGACGGATCTTGAGCCGGGAATCCTCGAGAGCCATGAGGGGATCTGATGAGTGGCAAGGGAAGCGGGATGAGAGAGACCAGAGGATGAGAAGGTTGAGGAACAGGTGATTGAGGGTTCGGAGGAGTCTGATTCTTTTTGTGGAACGGGAACGAGGCTTCGTCGAATTGGACATGCCGTGACACATAAATCCGACCCGAAGCAGGCTGGAGGCACAAGTAGGCGCTCTGGGTGAGGGAGTAACCAAGGAACACACACGGCGTTGAGCGATTCTCGAGCTTGTGAGCAGTGTATGGTCGTAGCCAGGGGAAGCATAGACAACCGAACACGCGGAGTTTGGAGTAGTTGGGTGGTTTGTTGAAGAGCTTTTGAAATGGAGACTGCATTTGTGTCACCGGTGAAGGCATTCGGTTGATGAGGTAGACAGCTGTGTTTATGGCATACGTCCAATAAGCTTTCGGCATACCGGCATGAGACATCAATGTGAGGCCAGTTTCTACTATATGACGGTGTTTTCTCTCTGCGATTCCGTTGTGTTCCGGAGTGTGTGGGGGAGACGTTAGATGTTGAATTCCAGACTGAATTAGGAATGATCGAAGTGCTATAAATTCTCCTCCGTTATCTGAGTAAAGGGTGCCAATGCGGGTGCTAAAGTGATTCTCAGCAAGCTCTTTGAATGCAATGAAGGTTTCTTTAACTTGGGATTTGGTTTTTAATGGATATAGCCAGGTGTAGCGGGTGTGGTGGTCTATGAGGACGAGGTAATATTTGTAGTTATCTATTGAGAGGATTGGGGAAGACCAGACATCAGAGAAAAGGTATTGGAGAGGGCGATTTGAGGTAATGGTGTGTTTAGAAAAGGGTAATTTATGACTTTTATTAATAGAACAATCAGAACACAAAGTCGCTTTAGATAGAGTACTGGAAAAAGGAATTGAGAAAGCAGAAACAATAGTCTTTAGAACTTCAGCTGAAGGGTGGCCTAGCCTGTTATGCCACTGATCAAGAGATGGTTTGGTTGTGGAGGTTGCAAAGAAGGAGTTTATGGTTGATGCGGAGGGTGGCCACTCATACAGATCCCCGTTGGTCTTGCCTTGCAGCAACGGGATTCCCGAGTAAAGATCCTTCACCTGGAAGTGTGCAGGAAAAAATTCAACGGAAACTTTGTTAGAGTTACAAAGGCGATACACAGAGATGAGGTTCTTATGGATGTGAGGGACACAGAGAACATTATTTAATAAAAGGTTGCGTTTAGAGGAAGGTAAAGACAGTGAACCAGTGTGAGAAATAGACAAACCAGAGCCATCCCCAATTAGGACAGAGTCGTCGCCGTGATATGGTTGGTGAAGTGCGAGATTGCTGAGATCACTTGTGATGTGGTGCGTCGCCCCACTGTCCATGAGCCAAGCGTTTCCTGCCTGAGAAGTAGTAACAGCCATGTTTGCACGAGGCTGCCATGGAGGGTAAGATGACTGAGCGTTGTAGTTGCGTCCTCCTAGTTGAGGGCATCTTCTAGCACTGTGTCCTTGCACTCCACACAGCTGACAGCGGCCTTGGTAACCTCCTTGATAACCTCCTTGATAACCTCCTTGGTAACCTCCTTGATGACCACCTTGGTATCCGCCTCTTGACTGTTTGTTGTCTCTGTTATTGTATCTTGAGTTGTTGTGGTTCTTGTTCCAGGTTTGTGGCTGACGCTGAGTGTGTTGCTGTTGACGAGCTGGAGGGTTGTGAGAGGCTGTATTTGCAGTAATAGGGAGCACCGAAGTAGTGTTGGTGAGAGTTAGAAGTTTAGCTTCTCTGTTCAAGAGTTTCTCATGAACTTCGGAAAGTGACGGTGTCACATCTCTACCTTCTAGTTGATCGGAAATATTCTTGTACTCCTCAGGTAAGCCACCAAGAATATATTCAAGTTGATCCTCACTGTCAACAGGTTTACCTAGTAGGGCCAGCTGATCAAAGCGAGTGATGAATCCTTGAACATATTCATCAATAGTTTTCGTTCCTTTTTCCCATTGTTTTAGTTGAAGCCTGAGTTGCTGAATATGTCCACGACTTGGTTTGTTGTATGTAGCAGCGAGAGTGCTCCATATTTCTGCTGAGGTTTTGCACGTTGAGACAAGAGGTTGTACGGTTTCAGTCATAGATCCAATGAGGCCACTGTAGATCAGGCGATCTTGTCTCGTCCACTTGGTGTGATCTGGATTTGCGGTTGGTGTTTCATTGACAACAGTGGTGATGGGTGGTGGTCGTGAAGTAGGGTCAATGAAAGCAGCTAGGTCATAGCCATCTAGTAAGGCTCTGACTTGTAAACTCCACATCATGTAGTTGCTTGAAGACAATTTTGTGACGTTAGTCATATTGATGTGGAGAAGAGAGGGGATGGTAGCATCCACTAGTTCGGCTGTGGGTGCAGGCATGATGTCGGAGGCTGAGAAAGACAAAGGAATGAAGGTGTGGAGAGTGAGAGAGAGAAGAGATGTGGGATAGATTAGTTGCAGTCGAGAAAAGAGAAGAACAGGTTTAGGGTATCGGCCGCTCTGATACCATGTAAGGTGAAGATATTTTCTTATTATTCAAGGCTGACATTACAAGAGTATATATACGATACATCAAGGAGAACTAGGTTTAGCTAAATACAGAAAGTTCCGTATATGTAAAGGAGACATTGAATGTGTAATATTCTGTATCCTTAACAATCTCCGCTAGAAGTCGGCTCTGTTTGACGGATTCAATGCCGTTAACGACGGCGTTACAGATATCAAGCGCCTTTAAGATCCGATCAAGCATTTCCGACAAAAGCCTCTCTAACGACGGCGTTTTCGAGATCTGAAACGTGGCAATGAGGACTCCTTTGAACTCTGTTTCGCAGGACGTGAAAACGCTGAGGAGGTTCTGTAGCCAAGGGATCGAGAGGAACGGATCAGACGGCGGCGATGGAGAGATGAACTCTGAGAAACGCTCGGACACGTGGTTCTGGAACGACTCGAGTTCTTCGAGCTCTTGCTCGTTGTTGACGTCCATTGAGACGATCTGGTTGCGGCGGAAGCTGATTCGGCTCAGGAAGGAGCCGTGATACTCCGTCGGCGGCGACATTAGCGGCGACTGTGAGTTTATTTTTTCTTGCGGGGATAAAGGAGAGATTTTTGGAAGAGAGAAAAATTTATTTTTATGAAAGAGAAAGAACTGTAATGGTGGAAAGCATGTCTTGTCGGAGAGAGTTTTTGATGCTTTAACCTAGATTTGTTTTCTTTTCTTTGGTCGCGAGTTTAAGAATATTCGTCGTTGGTCTTACTGACGTCAAATTCTTCTAATACTCCCTTAGTTTCTTTTTATACGATGTTTTTAAAGAGTTATGTTATTTCAAAATATAAAATATTTTGAGATTTTAAAGTTAATTTTAATTTTATTAGAAACTGTTCATCTATTCAAATTTTACAATTTTTTTATAATTGGTTGAATGTTTTTAAGATTATAGCTTTATATATATTTTTTAAAAAAAATTATAAATGTATTAATCTTTGTGCACTAACATAAAACATCATATAAAAAGATACTAAAATAATATATTAAAGTAATATCACTAAAAAAATATACAGTGCAAAAGTTATACTAAGATCATTTCATTAATTACTTGATGACTTATTTGATTATTGGCATTAATCAGTTAAATCAGTTAATAGTAATTCAATTTTGATTACAATTTTATATTAATTATAATAAATCTATTGAAAAAAATAAAAAATCTAACTAAAATTCATATATCTTACAATAAAATAATGCATTGAGATTTACTTAATTCGTAGTAGAATATTAATACAAATTAATGTTAATCAAAATTTTATTATAAAACGAAAAAATACTATGCTGTTTTAAATTTTGTATTTATATTCTGTATGATATTAAATTTGTTCTAATTTTGGACACAAAATATAATAATATATAATTAACACTTAGTTAACATGTTATTTAATGATTATTTTAAATGATAAAAAATTCGTTGAGAAATATATAAAAAATCTTAGCAATAAATTCAAATAATAAAATAATGAATTAATTTAAAAAGAATTATATATCCATAAAATTTACTAAAATAACATGTCTTCATAATTAATTCAGATTTTCTTACTGTCTACAATACATTTTGATCATCCAATGTACAATATGTGCATAATCAAGATTCTATAGAATTTTTTTAAATAAATATTTTTATTTGTCGAAAAATTATTTTGACCAAACTTAAGATAAAAATAAAATTAAATCAAATGTTCTATACTGGAAATATATTGGAAGATTAAACAGAACAGCGGTTTTAGTTATAAAACTTTGCAATATACTAAAAGATAGATGTTACTGTATATTTTTTAAACGCCATATGATATAAACTGTCCTAAGCATATACCATTTCTATAATATTACTTAATAAGTATTAAAATATATAGTATGCAAGCGTTAGAAAATGAAAATCATATTTTAAAAGAGATTCTCTATTTGATAATTTCAGATTATAAATTTCTTAAACCAAAATCGAAATATATTAGTATATAATAAAAATGAAATTATATATAAAAAGCCATTATTAATAATATTGAATAAGTCACCTTAATGATAAGTTATAAAATTACACAATATGTAACACTAAAATATACATCATATATTGTTTTTACTATAATATCAAAGTTATATATCTATTTTTTTGTTCAACAGATATATATATATATATATATATATATGGTAATCTATTAAAGGATCGTTTTTGTTTTACCTTTGTTCCATCACATGATTAACTAATGGCAGAGTTCAAAAAAAAAAAGATTAACTAAAGGCATTTTTGTAGTTGTTTTTTTAATAATTATTTTTTTTTTACTTTCGTTTAGACTTGTAATGTAACATTTTTTTTTATTTATGGACTACCGCCACCCTGTAATTCTTACAGAGATTTTAAATAAAAAGTATAGTTGGATATGATATTATTTATTTAAATTTTAGTAACAATAGGCTAATAAAAATAACACTTATTAAGATTATTTCATGAATATCTCGTACGTCCTCATATCAGAATTTCTTACTTTCATTCTTGTCATATCTTGGTTTAAAAATTGCAAAATCTCTATTTGGAGATGTTATTATAATCCTTTTCCTCTTTCTTCTTTGCTCAAAATAAAATAATTGAAAATTGCATCATATATTTGTTCATGGAAAAGTACGTAGCGTTTCAGTAAGCTCATGAACAAATATAATAAATGAAGAAAAGATGCTAAAGTAAAAGATATGCAAAGACTGTAAGAATTTATGACATTCAAACGTCTCTGTTATGAAATGTATAATGTTTATCTTCTAACGTATTTTCACTAAACCGGTAGGTTACTACAAGAAAACACTTTGATTTCAGACAAACAAAATCTGTTAGAGTACTCACACAATTTTAATGAAAATTCATCAGAGATACAAATCTGTCGAAATTTCGTTGGAATTCTCGATGGATTTCCATAGAAATATATTCGTCGAGATATTTATGAGGAAATTCCGTAGTGAAAAACTATTTGTTACATATATATTATAATTCTTGATGGATTCTTGACAAAACACAACATCCATTAAGCATCTGTCATGATTACTTAAACCATTTGAAAAGTTGAATATTCCCGACAGATTTTTTGCATCAAGAATTCGCCTAGATTTCTCTATAAATACATCTCCCCCTGATTCATTCACAACTCACAACAAAGTAAAAACAAAAAAATTATTCCTATTTATTTTCGTTCTTGAATGAATCAGTCTCATATGGATCCAAATAAAAATTTACTTACGAAATAATACACATATGGTATTAAAGAACTCATGGTGTTAGAAGCATTTCCAATCAAAGTATTGAGACTTTGACAGTCTACCTTTTGAAGTAAGAGGTGGATAATTGGTGGAACGGTTGACAAATTTCGATGCTGAAAGATCGCCAGACATATGTGAAAACTTACATTATAAATAATTTTAATATTTTTTAAAAAATATTCTTCTTATTTTATCAGTACATGACAAAAACTATAAAACATTTTATACAAACCATTTTATAAAAAGAAAGTTTCCCAAATTTTCAAAACTTTTCTTACAACGTTCTTTTTAATTTATATTTCTAATATGTTTATAATAGTTTCAATTTTTTAATATTAGTTTTTAAAAAGAATGCTTAGTTATTTCATTGAAAATTTACATTAAAAAATAACCAATTTTTTTTTAGGTATCGGACTCCTTCACAATGACGTTGTCTTGTATCTCAGAGCGGTAGCAGTACTTCTTCTGGAGAAGTTGAACCTTCTGAAGGTTCAACACATGAATTGCCGATTATGATGAGGACTGTGGAGGAGCTGGTTAAGCAACCTGGTCGAGAATCCCTCAAGCGTTTCCATCCTTATTACAAGAAAGTTCCAAACACTACTTGGTAAGCTTTCATATTAACAGTATTTTCCTTGTTTTATATCCAATATTTACTACTAATTGTGTTTAATTTTGGTTTCGTAGGTTTAAATTGTTATACAGGTGCACCAGCAAAAGCATTCTTAGGATGGAGCAGTATGTGATGAAGTATGGGTATTCAAATTACAGTGACATTCCTTCTTCTGAGTGCAATCAATAGTTTAACAAATTTGTTTGCAAAAGTTTTCCAATTAATTAATTTGATGATTTAAACTTTATATATTTTTTTATTACCTCATTTATTTATTTGTTTTTTTAGCAAGAGATCACTTGGAATTCGAGATTGAAAGAGACAGTGAAAAATGATTTCAACTACCACATAAGTGACCACTATAGCAGTCAAATCAATGAGTGGAAGCAGAAATGGGAGGTTAAGAAAGTGTTGAAACACATAAATCTGGCTGTTTGGTAGGTTGTGAAGAAGCATTAGTCAAAACAGAAAACGGAGAGACAGATAAAAACAAATTTCGGCGTAGCGTTCGTGACAGGAAAAGATCTTATGTCCAAAACCTGAAATCGACCAATTTACCTTCTTATGAACTTCAGATAGTGAGTTTTATAAATATTATTCATATATTATTTTATTAATATCTATTAACTATTAATTAGTGTTTATTATTATTAGATTACAACAAACAATGGTAACTCCATTGATGATTTCACACTGTTGGAATCGGACGGACAGGAATGCACAACGAAATCAGGTGGAATGGATTTATTCCGGGAACTTTGAGTTAATCGTTTATGTGCACATTGTGGCTTCTTTGGTTTGGTTTAAGTTACTAGTGATTGGTTGTGCATGTTCTTGTTTGACTGTTGCACAGCCGGTTGAGTCAACTTGTACTTAGACCAGATCGGGGGTGTCCCTCTTGACGGACTATAGTGGTTGGGAATTTTCAATTAAATTATGTGAATGAAAATTCCCTGACAGATTAGTGTGGTTGAGAATTTCCGACGGCAGACAGTGGTCGGAATTCTTGACGGTAGACAGTGGTAGGGAATCTTGACGCGGTTAGTGGTCGAGAATTTTTGACGTGAATAGATGATTGGGAATTACTGATAGGAAAATGTGGTCAGGAATTACCAATGGTGACGATATTTGGAAATTCTCGACGTTGGTTCCCATGGACATTCCCTTTGGAAATATGTCAGTTGGGAGTTCTTCAGGATGTCTGTAGATATTTGATGGTTTTTTTTCCTGATGACCTAGTCTCTATAGATGGTTTTGTTGGGAATTTGTCGACAACCCTCATTTTTGACAGATTTTTGATGTTTTATTTTCATTGGGAACGTTTGTTTTCTTGTAGTGAATATGTATCAATATAACATATTGCAAACTTAATTAGCCTCGAACGTTACGAGAATCATTTGACAAAAAGTAGAGAAAATGGGTTAATCTCAAGTATCTACTGACCCTATTGTGGTGTATTCCAAAGATTCTTAGATGCGGAGTCACTAAATAAGGAAAACGTCAAAGCTGGCAGATGACACAAAAATCTTGAAATATTTTTAGTGGGTGATTCGATGTACGGCCAAAAACAAATGTATATTTTGTGTGCTTATTAACTAGTTAATGGATGGAGTTAGTGTTATAATCAGATTTATAAAAAAGAAGTTCGAGATGCAAAATAAGCCTGATCAATTTGGAAAATAATGTTAGCTTTCTTGTGGCCGGTGCCGTCAAGTTTAGGGCTGGGAAAGACGTGTAGAGACTAGAGATATACATTACCATATTTAGAAGATAGGCTGCTGTATATATGTGAAAATAAAGATTGATTGCCTGAATGTGAATATGATTGATAAATAAGAAGTTTTGTTCATATAAAAGGAAATAAGTTCTACATAGACAAGTCTAGATTTCATGCGTTATAACGTTGCAGAAGTCTCTATGCTAAGTTAGTGATATATCAAATTCTGGAAACATCGAAAATTATAATAAATTGCAAGAATATTCATTAGTATGAGAATAACCTAAAGTCTTTTTTTGTCAACATATCCTAAACTTTTTATCTCCTTAAAATCTTGATATATATCTTTGCAAACAAAGGTGTGTATAAATTATTGATACTATTAGAAACATTTTATTTTGGCCAATAAACTTTAAAACTCTAAACCAAAACCTTGAAACTAATACTAAATAAAGATGAGAGATATTAACAAGCAGAAAACAAATATAACATATTTGTCATTTAGATACAGTCTATCATAGGGTTACGCGTTTATACAAATAGCTTTACGTTGCTGTAAATACAGTCTATCATAGGGTCACCATCTTTTACTTGGTAGTTGACTGTCCATAGACCATGAAACTTTCATGTCTGATTTGATATTGTTATATAAGACTATACAATGAAACCTCTATAAATTAATTATGTGATGTTAAGAAAAAAAAATAATAATGTTGGGATTACACCAAAACTATAACTTTTTATTAATTTATAGAGATTATTAATTTATTGATTACTAATTGAACCAAAAATTCAATTTTGGAACCATAAATTATATTATTTTATAAAGAGTTTTAGTGTATATTAATTTATAAAATATTAATTTAAAGAGCTTATAATGTATTTCTTTTGTCTAAAGAAGCTAACGATACGTTTCCGTCGGCAGTTATTCTTAGCAGGCTCTTAAACCTTAGCGTTAACTGTCCATCAAGTTGATAAATTTTGAGGTAACAAATAACAATGAACCTCAAGATCGATAAGCTGGAGTATATATGATCAGACAATCTATATCTACGGCGAAAATAGTGCGGTCAAAGAAATGGAAGCGGTAATTACGGGTATATTTGGTCTTTTGCATTATATTATGAAAATATTACACCCAGAGTCACTTTTGAATTTTTTATTTCACTCAGAGACACTTAATGCTCCTAAGACACTTTCCTTAACAGCCGACTTTTTCCCTGGTTATTTATCAATATTTAATCCCCTTCTAGTTACAATCTTAACTTGTTCACGAGAGTTGTATCGTTAGTTTAAGCGGGAGACACCTCCTCACCACACATCTAGATTCCTTTTGTATGGTCCAGATTTTATTTTAATTTTTTGACAAGACATATAACTTTCCTCAATTGTAGCCACACGATCTTCTAACTTTTGGTACCCATCTACGGTCCACATTATTTCCATATAATCTTATCACATTTGATTTATTTTTTTCAGCAAAACAAACAGTCGGTGAACTCATCTCTCTCCGATTACCGCTGCTAAAAGAAAAGGTGAGTGTTAAACGTTAATCTATCCACCACGACTTTTCTTTAACCTAATTATCAAGTTATTGAAGTAAAACACACAAAAAATGAAATTGCACAACTAAAATCAGTGGCGGCTCTAAAATTTTAGTTACAGAAAGACATGATACCATAATAGGAAGAAGATGATTTAATTACAAAATTGCCACTCATTAAAAAAAATGAAATTGCGTACAATTATATGTGTACATGTGTACATTTTCACAAGCGTACACTCTGTAATATTAAAACAATGTACACTCTTCACATGTGTACACTATTTATTATTAAAATAAAAAGCAAAATTTACATATGTACAATTATATATGTGCATGTGTACTTCTTCACATATGTACACTCTTTATTATTAAAGTAATGTATCATATATAAAAAAAATTGATAAAAAAACAAATTTCATGAAAGTAATGAATCATTGTACATATGGATACTAAATTTTGTATACTTAATTTCATGTATGGTTTTGATGAAATTTTTTATAGTGTGTACATATGAATCATTTGCCAAAATTGACAAGAGTACATATGAATAATAAATTATGTATACATAATGTCATGTACATATGACTATATACATAAATAACAACAATAATCGTTGTACATGTGGATAATAAAATGCGTGTACATAATTTCATGTACATATGTTTTTTTATTTTTTTAATTTTTTTTAATAAGGGGCATTTTAGTAAATTTGGTTTCGTCTTCCCCAGATTTTTAGGGTTTTCTGCAACGTTTTTTGCGGCCGCCATTGATTTCTTTCTCTTAATCTTCCATTCTATTAGATTTTAATTGTTGGTTACACTTCAAGATCATAACTTTATCATTTATAAATAGATTTTCAACTTCATATTTAAAAAGATAATGAGTTTTCTTTGAGATTTGGCCATTGTTATTTGAGCTTCATGGTGCAACTGAAAAACGGCCACCAAGGTGGGATTTGGAGCATGATAATAGCCACAAGCTATTGTCACATCATAATGGAAATGAATTGAAGAGTATGATATATTGATTTACAACAAAAGAGAAGAGTATAATATATTGATTTACAACAAAAGAGAAGACGACCTGTGACGATTTTACGATCGAGCTCGACTGAGGTTCACCGGAGGTCACATAGGAAGACCAAGAAACACGAAAAAGATGAGCTGAGGACCAAGAATCTCCACCTAAAATTCACCAATGAAAAACAGGATAAATAAATGATTTATATTTTTTATAAATAAAATTCATTAAATTCAAAATTCAAAAAGTAACTAGAAGTCCAACCAATTGTTAGCTTGCTCGGTCCATAAATTCACTGTTTTTGCAATCCACCGACAAAAAGTGCCCAAGTAGCAATAAGTGCCTTACAGTGTAATAAAAAACACGAAAGTGTCTCTTAGTGAAAATAACTCTTATATTATTATGGTCAGTGAAATTAACCGTTAATGACGGTTAGAGAACAATGTTTAAAATCCAAAGATCAATGATGAGAAAATCACGTGGCACTGTGGCAGTATAGTGACCGTTAGCTATCGGGAAATTAAATATGTATCTAGCTATCTACCTTATTAAAATAGTAATACATATAATACAATAGTCGTTCTTTGACAGAAAATTAGTGCATATAAAAAATATACCTAAAACTTACAACGTATTTATAAGAACAATATCACTAAAGTAATTAATAATCATAACTCTTAAATATTATTTGTCTTAACCTATATTTATTAATGCATTTCCTAAATTGATTATTACCTAAATCAAAAGCGTAATTTTCCTTTTTGACATAAAAACTTTTTTAAAATCTAGCTAACTAAGAAATGATATTATTTGTGTCCAGTTTTACCTAAATTTTAGATTATCAATTATCAATGAATAATATTTCTTATTTATTAAAAATACGCAACAATAATTTTGTACCTTATAATCTTTTTAGTGGTCCAACTTACTTCCTAAAATCTATGTTACCACAATCAATTTACTTTTAATTTAGCCTAAACGATATTTATCAATATCAACATCCAACCTGCTCGGTTACATAATATGAAATAATAATATTTTTTTCAATTTCCAAAAATCTATAGTATCTTGGTATTAAGTACTATTTTCAGATAAATATATTTCTGATTATTACTAAATGTATAATTTGGTTCTATAATACCAATATCCGTGGTAAAATTTACCGATCAAAACACAAGACATAATTATTCAATATATAAATTAAATGTTTATGCTTTAAAATGAATAATAAAAATGATTTTATTCATATAAACTATAAAAATATAACAATATTTATTATTAAAAAATATAGAAATGAAGAAGTAAAACAACCACCCGGATTAAACTCTAGTTAAACTTTAACATTTAATCCACACTCTCATAGTTCCACAAAAGAATGGCACAATCAATATCATACCTCACATCTAAGTTCTAAATACATCAAAAAAATAAATTGCATAATTAAACTTGTTTTGGGTAAAAACTCATAAACTAAATATTTAACGGGGAAAAACGCAAATTAACATTATTTAATGAATTAAATCCTCGCTGGTCATAATTACCAGTACTACCAGTAAATTTTTAGTTTAGGAGTTTTATCATTAAAAATCAAAAATAAAAAAAGTAAAAAGATAATAAAATTATCTATAAATACGTAAGTTTAATTTTCAAAACTAGGATTTAAACAATTTCTGTAAATATATAAGTTTGATTTGTTATCCTTTTAAAATCAACATTATATATGTATAAACTTAAAATGTAAATACCCAGAAAATATACCAAAAAATATCTAAAGATTTACCTATAATAAAAATTATCAAAGCATTATAAATGTAAAAAAAACAAGAAAACAGAATAAAAATTATATCTTATCTAATAAAATGTAATAATAAATCTTTAGATGATTTTTATTACATTTTGGTGTTTTAAAATTTTAATTTATATATATATAATGTTGATGTTAACACAAATCAAACTCATATATTTACATAAATTTTTAAAAATGCTAGTTTTGCAAATTTAAGTTACTAATTTTTATATTTAAAAAAAATATTTTAATGTTTAAACCCTTCAACTATGTTTACTTTATGTAAGAATTCCTAAACTAAAGATTTATCAGTAATAAGGTATTTATGATCGACACAAGTTTAATTCATTAAATAAAATTAATATGGGGGTTTACTTATTAGTTTGAGAGTTTTTACCTAAAACAAACTTAATTAAGGTATTTTAGAGCTAAAAATCCATTTTAAATGGATAACAAATCATTCATATATTTACAGAAATTTTTAAAATGTTAGTTTTAAATTTAAAATTACGACTCTTTAAATAATGTTATTATATTTTTATTTTTTTATTTTTTTAATTTTATGATTTTTTTTATATTTAATGATAAAACTCTAAACTAAAGATTTTTTAGTACTGGTAATTATGACCAGCGAGGGTTTAATTCATTAAATAAAATTAGTTAGATGATTTTTTGTTAATACTTAGTTTATGGGTTTTTACCCAAAACAAATTTAATTGAGAGGTTTTTATGTTAAAAATCCAACTTTAAAGTTTAATCAACACTCTCATAGTTCCACAAAAGAATGTGCACAATCAATATCATACCTCAAATCTAATTTCTAAATACATGAACAAAAAAAGTAAATTGCATAATTTACTAACAAATAACATTATATCATTGTGATAGCAAAAATATTACAGTAAATTTATTCTTTATAATTTTTTGATGTAAATTATTGATACATATATTTGATGTAGTGGTAGAATTAATTGAGAAAAAAATATTACCTATTTTCTAATGCTTAATAAATAGTACTTTAAAATAGAATTCATACATTCATTTTTATTTTTTTATTTTTAAAACTACATAACATAAATATATAATTTTCGGGTTTGTAGATAAAAAAATTAAATTAAATATACTTGCTTAAACGAAACTAATCACCTCTAATATCAAATCAATCAAAGAGATAAATGAGATTTATTAGAACTTTTGTTGTTTTCTTATCGCCTTCGCATGGCAACCACAAAAAAAAAATTAAATGCGTTCGATGTTATCAAAAAAGGAAGACCTTAAACGCGTCAAACTATAGATTTACTCTAGTGTATAAAAAGAAAGGAGCATAGTTAATGAAATCCATTTTTAATAACTCTATAAGTGAACTAACGGCAATATTGAAAATGTTTCATGTCTTTTTGGTTGCATGAGTTTTTCATTAATATGAGCGACTAGCTTTTTGGCCCAAAAGGCAAGGCTGTAATGAGGTGAGGTAAGTTAAGTTGACTAGCGAAAAATTGTCAAGAATTTTGTCAAGAAGTAAATTGGATGATGACACCACAAAAAAAAACTAATTGGTTAATATTAAATAGAGATAATTATCCACATATATATATTTAATTATATAAGTTTTCTTGAGGTAAAAGTATCTTGGGAAAAAGTAGCGTGGAGTAAAAGGTATCTTATCTATTCTATTATTTTATGTTTTCTTCTTTACTATAAATAGTATTTTACCTTCTCATTGTAATGTACCAACGTGAAATAAAGAAGAAGAATAGTTACATTAGTTCTCTCTTGTGACCAATCTCTCTCTCTTAAAACCATATACTAATCTCACCTATTATTTATAACACGTTATCAGTACGAAGCTCTAATCATATATCAAACAAGGTTATACCGGTGAGGTAATGTTTAATTTATGTATTTCAATAATTTTTATTATTGTTTCAGAGTAAGAGGCTAGGCCTTCTCCGTTTATTTTTCGGGATGATAGGCGTTGCCTTCCCCAACTGATCGATAAGATGGCTATGCCGTCACGATCAGAGAAACACGTGGTAGGCTTTGCCTCCGTGAATAAAAAGATCAAAATGGATGACTATGTCACCTCGGATCTTTAATAAAAATGAAAGGTCAAAAATGGTAGACTAAGTCTCATCGGACCTTGAATAAAAAGAAAAGGTTAACATGACAGACTATGTCTCCTCAAACCTTGATAAAAGTGATCAACATGGTAGGCTATGTCTCCTCGGATCATTTGGAAGGCTAAGCCTCCAATTTTATTTATGCTTTTAAATTTCTGCGATCTAAATTTATGCAATAAAATTTATGCCTTTAATTTCTGCATTTAAATTATGCATTTAAATTCTCGTCATTATTATATTTTAAAATTATTATTCTATTAATACAGTTATCATGTCGAATCTGACAAAGCTCGAAATAAATGCCCTGGATATTACGGGAAATAATTATATGACCTGGGAAATGGGTGCAAAGATGCACCTGAGAGGAAACGGGCTTTTAGAAACCATCGATAATACAAAACGGTGTCAGATGAGAAAAAGGCTAAAGCCATGATATTTTTACGACACCACATATATGATGGTTAAAAAGATGAATATATTACGAAAGAGGAACCTTTGGACCTCTGGCAATCTTTAAAAGAGAGATTCGATCACCTGAAATATGTGATCTTACCGAAAGCTAAACACGAGTGGATCCATCTCCGGTTCCAGGACTATAAAAGTGTTAGTGAGTTTAATTCTGCTATGTTCGGAATTACATCTAGGATGATGTTATGTGGAGAGAAAATAAGTGATTATGATATGATCGAGAAAACTCTCTTCACATTCCATCCTGGAAATATAGTCTTGCAGCAACAATATCGGGCGAGTGGATATACCCGTTACTCAGAGTTGATGCAAGTCCTCCTTGTAGCGGAGGAGAATAATCAACTCGTGACTTTAAACCATCAGGCTCGTCCCATTGGATCTGATTCATTCCCTGAAGCGAATGTTGCATCATCCAGTTATGATAATTTGAGAGGACGAGGTCGTGGACACGGTCGAAACCGTTATCATGGTCGTGGAAGAGGACGAGAAAGAATATTCCGTCCATATGATAAAAGAAATAATAAAGATTTCCACGAAAATGAAAAAGGTGAAAGGGGCCGGGATGATAAAAAGCAAACAAGAGTTTGCTACAAATGCGGTATGAAAGGGCTTTGGGCACATTTTTGCCGTACGCCAAAACATTTAGCCGATCTGTATAAAGAATACCAAAAGGGAAAAGAAAAAGGAGGAGGTGAAACAAACTTCATCTCTGATGAACCCAAGCCATCCTTTCATGGTTTAAATGATGATACTCATCTCGACGTATCAGATTTTCTGGTTGAACCAGAAAATATCGATGAGTAAAACAAGATCGATGTGATCTAAGTTTACTGTATTATAGTATCTATATATTTTGTTGTAAGATATATGTTATGTTTCTTGTTTAATAATGCATGTTTTATGTTATGTGATATAAGTTTAATAATACATGTTTTCTGAAAAAAATGCCAAACTTTGAGACTATGGATGGAGATATGTGTTTGGCAGATAGTGCTACGACGCACACGATAATCAAAGATAAGAAATATTTCTCCAGTCTAAGAAATAAAAGATACGCTGGAAGCGTAAGTACAATATCTGGTAATGCAAAGATTATAATGGGCTCTCGAAGAGTGAAATTTTCAATGCCAAGGGGGACGATATTTGAAATAAGTAATGCATTATACTCCCCCGAGTCTAATAGAAACTTGTTAAGTTTCAAGGATATCCGAAGAAATGGATACCATATTGAGACTATGTGTAAAGATGGCATTGAATTTCTTTGCATTAAGTCCGACGGGAAACATATATTGGAAGAATTAAAAATGTTATCCTCTTGACTATATTGTACAAGAATAAACGTGACTGAGTCCTACGCCGTGGTAAACATGAAGTTTACAGATACATTTAAAATTTAGCATGAGAGACTAGGACATCCTGATTCAGTCATGATGAGAAAAATAGTGCAAAATTCAAATGGCCATCCGTTGAAAGGCGGAAGAATTTTGTAAATGGGCGAATTTACATGTAAAGCATGTTCTCAAAGAAAACTTATAAATCGGCCATCACCAGCAAAAGTAGGCAATGAATCATCAATGTTTTTAGAAAGAATACATGGTGATATATGTGGGCCGATCCACCCACCGTGTGGGCCGTTTAAGTATTTCATGGTATTAATTGACGCATCTAGTAGATGGTCAAATGTGTGTCTTTTGACAACACGAAATACAGCTTTCGCAAAGTTCATTGCCCAAATAATAAGGTTGAGAACGCAGTTCTCAGGATACGCCATTAAGAAAGTAAGGCTTGATAATGCCGGTGAATTTACATTGCAAGCCTTTAATGATTATTGTATGTCAGTGGGGATTGATGTAGAACATCCAGTGCCCCATGTTCATACACAGAATGGCATGGCCGAGTCATTAATTAAACGGTTGCAGTTGATTGCAAGGCCGTTGATCTTGAGAACAAAGCTCCCAATTTCAGTATGGGGTCATGCTATTTTGCATGCGGATGCACTAATTCGGTTAAGACCGAGTGCATATCATAAGGACTCCCCATTACAATTGGCGTCCGGGCATGAGCCAGATGTATCCCATCTTCGTGTCTTTGGGTGTGCGGTCTATGTTCCAATAGCTCCACCACAAAGAACAAAAATGAGCCCACAGAGGAGATTGGGAGTATATGTGGGTTATGTGTCACCAAGTATAATAAGATATCTGGAAACAATAACTGGTGATATGTTTACGGCACGATTTGCCGATTGCCATTTTAATGAGGAAGAATTTCCAGCGTTAGGGGGAGGAATTAGAGAAATTCCTAAAGAGATTACTTGGTGTACACCATCGTTGTTACACCTTGATCCCCCTACGAATCAAAGAAAGCTAGAAGTTCAGAAAATTGTGCATTTGCATAATTTGGCAAACCAGTTACCAGATGCGTTCACAGATACGAGAAGGGTGACGAAATCATATATACCCGCTGAAAATGTTCCATCAAGAGTTGTTATTCTTGAAGAACAAACTGATGGAGATTCAATGAATGAGCCTAGGGCTCAGTTAAAGAGGGGGAGACATGTGGGTTCTAAAGATAAAAATCCCCGAACGAAAAAAGAAATTGGTTGAGCAAAAAGGGAAAGTTCTAGAAGAACCTGATACTGAAAGATGTCTAAAAGAAGGCATAAATAAAAAGGTTCAAGAAGAACCAATTAAAGATAAGGATCCAGATGACGAGGAGAGAACATAAAAGTATGAGATTTCTATCAACTACGCCCAAGATGAAAAGTTATGGATCAGAAATAAAATAAAAGATGTTGATTGAATGTTCTCCTTTTCTGTGTCCAAAGAAATAGATCACGAAAGTAATGATCCTGATCCAAGGTCCATTTTAGAATGTATGAAAAGACATGATTGGGAGGAGTGGAAGAAGACCATTGAAATTGAATTACTCTCCCTAAATAAAAGAAATGTCTTTGGACCTATAGTCATAACGCCTGAGAATGTAAATCCTGTTGGGTATAAGTGGGTATTCGTGAGAAAAGTAAATGAAAAGAATGAAGTAACACGATATAAAGCCCGATTAGTGGCCCAAGGTTTTTCTCAGAGACCGGGAATTGATTTTGAGGAAACGTATTCCCCGGTAATGGATGCAATTACGTTTAGATTTTTGATGAGCCTTACGGCGTCAAAGAATCTTGAAATGCATCTTATGGACGTTGTGACTGCAGACTTGTATGGATCATTGAATAATGATATATACATGAAACTCCCTGAAGGATTAAAAATGCCAGAAGCATTGAAAGAGAAACCCAGGGAGATCTGTTCGGTCAAGCTACAGCGATCACTTTACGGATTAAAGCAGTCTGGTCGCATGTGGTACAATCGCTTAAGTGAATATCTCTTGAGAAAAGGATATGTGAATAATGTGATATGTCCATGCGTTTTTATAAAGAAATCGTCATCTGGCTTTGTGATCATTGCTGTATATGTTGATGACCTGAACATTATTGGAACTCAAAAGGAGGTTGATGATGCACGAACTCATATGAAAGAAGAGGTCGAAATGAAAGATCTCGGAAAGACAAAGTTTTGTCTTGGGCTCCAGATTGAGCATCTCCGAGAAGGTATATTTGTGCATCAATCAAATTATACAAAAAGGTTATTGAAACGCTTTCGTATGGACAAAGCAAATCCTTTGAGTACTCCAATGGTTGGTAGGACTCTCGATGTTGAGAGAGATCCTTTTAGACCCTGTGAAGATAGCGAAAAGATGTTAGGTTCATAAGTACCTTACATGAGTGCTATCGGTGGGTTGTTGTATCTAGCGAACTGTACCAGACCTGATATTGCCTTTGCCACTAATCTTCTTGCAAGATATAGTTCGGCTCCTACTCATAGACATTGGAATGGAATTAAACACATATTTCGTTACCTTCAAGGTACTGTTGACCTAGGTTTAATGTATTTTAGAAAACCCGAGTTTGGTATGGTTGGTTTTGCAGATGCAGGATACTTATCAGATCCTCATAAGGCTCGTTCGTAAACCGGCTATGTTTTTACAATTGGTGGGACAGCGATCTCTTGGCGTTCACATAAGCAAACTCTGGTTGCAACATCTTCGATTATGCAGAAACCATTGCACTTCACGAAGCCTGTCGAGAATGTGTGTGGCTTAGATCAATGAGTTACCACATACAAGAAGCAAGTGGAACAGTTGATAAGAAAGAGCCAACGAAAATGTTCGAAGACAATTCGGCGTGTGTTGCTCAACTTAAAGAAGGCTATATCAAGAGCGACAGAACAAAGCACATGCCTCCAAGATTTTTCTCGTACATACGGCAGCTCGAGAAAAATAAAGAAGTGGACATCGAGTATGTACGGTCATGCGACAACCCGGCTGATTTGTTCACAAAGGCCCTTCCGACTACAATATTCTGAAAACACGTTTACGGTATCGGAATGCGGCATTTGCGTGACTTATGAAGAAAAATCTATGTCCATTATTCTTAGGAGGTGATTACGTCAGTGTACTCTTTTTCCTTTTTCATGGTTTTTAGCCTAATGGGTTTTTCCATGACTAAGGTTTTAACGAGGCACTACATAATACAAAACGGATAATTAAGAGGGAGTGTTAAATAGAGATAATTATCCACATATATATTATTTTATTATATAAATTTTCTTGAGGTAAAAGTATCTTTGGGAAAAAGTAACGTGGAGTAAAAGTATCTTATCTATTCTATTATTTTATGTTTTCTTCTTTATTATAAATAGCCTTTTACCTTCTCATTTGTAATGTACCAACCTGAAATAAAGAAGAAGAATAGTTACATTAGCTCTCTCTCTCATGTGACCAATCTCTATCTCTTAAAACCATATACTAATCTCACCTATTATTTATAACAGGTAAAACATTTAAAAGGCCGAAAAAACATTTTTAAAGGTGAGCTGGGCTAAATCGTGATAAGGCATTGCCATCACTACTACACATACTCGCAAAGATTGCTCATGTCAGGTTTGGCCCTGATAGGAAACAATAGAAGCAAGGACTTCCGACCCCCAAAAATATATATTAATTAGACTGTTAATTTTTAAAAAGTCATTTAGTCTAGTGGCTTAAATTCTTGTGTTTGTTTGGTAACAACCCAAGTTCGAAGTGTCGGTTTGTTAATAGATGCCTTTTTTATAAACCAGCTTCTGATCTTCTCGGAGTTGATTGATTAGGCTTTAATTAGTGGTTTAAGTTTTATTTTCGGTCTACACCATATAAATCATTAATTGTGTTTTAAATACTTTTTAAAGTTAAAGCAAAAAGATATAAAAATGATTATAGAAACTTAATTTTCTAAAACAAAGAAAATATTACTGTAAGAATATTTTTTTCATTTAATTTCTACAGCTACATTACATACAACTACATCAAAAAAATTTACAAACTAAATTCTACAGTAAAATTTCTACATTTACAGTTCTACCAATCCCCCATTATTTATACAAAAACATATACATCAATTAATATAAAATTCAATTCAATATACATGAATTTTTAAAATCTGATTTTACATACATTGATCTATTTTTCATTAGTCAAACGTTACAGAAAAATAAATTATTCTTATCATTGACGAGAAATCGGCTAATTCCTACATCAATAAGAGTAAACTACCTGATCAATACATAAACACTTCACATATGTGAAAATATACATCAACTAATATAAAATTCAAATTCAGTACATGAATTTTTGATATCTAGTTTTAATATAAATTGACCTAATTTTTCGTTTAGTAAAAATGATCCAGTTTTAATTCCTCTTTTGGTCCATATAATCAGTTAGGTAATTATTCATGTTTCTGTTAAAATTCGGTGATACAAACTTTCCATACAAATTTAACTGACAGCCGTGAATGTATTGAACCAAAAGATGAATTAGGGCTGGATAAACTGGTTTCTCTCTCCTCAATTTTGTCCTTTATTGTTTTTATGTGTTAAGATCATTGATGTAAATAATTTTATGGAATAATATATCTCATAATTTAGTCTACTGTTTATAAAGGCAAAATAGTTTGCTTTCTCCCATTTAATTTTTTTTGTATTTAATCATTTTGAAATGGTGTTTATTTTATTTTTCCATATTTCGTATACAATTTAAAATAAACTAGGTGGGACCCGCGTTTTACGCGGGGTGATAACAACATAAATATATGTTATATAATCAAAATTATGAGAATTAATATTTTTATAAATTAATAAAATTCCAAAGTTTCAATATTATTAATTTATAGAGATTTTACTGTACCTATTCACTTTATTTTTTTGATCAAACTGTCACACTTTACATGCATCAAAATTATTGCATGTAATCATGCAAATGTGTTCAGTTTCTTACATGCCTTTAACTATTGGATGAGCTACGTGAGATGATAAGTAAATGGTGAAATAATTGGGCCAGTTTATTAACAATTATGAAAATGACCCAGCTAACAAACGGTTGATCATATGTTCATAGCATTCTTTTTTTTTTGCTTTGAGAACTTGGTAGTGGTGCAGTACAAATGAGTATGGAATCTAATATATAGTTCACGTGATTAAGGGTTTAGGTAGAACCTTAATTAGGCTACAAATATTTTATAATTCATTTCTCCAGTGATTTTTCATCCTAAACATGTGGCAAGCACTTGTTATTACCAAATATGGGTAAAGTTATATGAAAATTAAAGTTTGACCAATAATTAAAGTCTTGTATAATCGTAGAGATCATAAGGAAAGTAATTAGTCATTTCCATTTAGGAAACACTTAATAAATAAATGTTACCAATTTACCATCACCCCAAGTATAATAATTGTAATTTATTAGAAATTTTCATAACTAAAAATCATATCAATTTCCCTTTGCAAATCACGTATGTAGTGTACATCCTCCGTAATGAATGTTGATTACGGTCAACTAAGTTTTTTACCACCTGACTATTTTTTTTTTGACCGGTTAAATAAGATGAACTATAGACATTTTGAAATTGTAATTTCATATAAATTATTCAAAGTGATCAACACAAGCTGTCAATTTATATGTCGTAAAGAAAATCTGTCAATTTACATGACCAGTTCATATACAATCATGTGAGAAATATACGCATTTCACTGCTAAACTTAATCTATATAATCATTTTATATACTACACAGATTTCTTCTAAATGAAATTTATGCATAAATACATTATAGTAACACAGAAAGTATTGTGTTGTTAAAAATGTTCATATGGATTCTAAGAATGATTATGAGTGCAAATCGTTAAGCAATTCTTACAGTCAGCGACTAACTAACATTATGAAAATCCTCTTCTCTTCATATGAATTCGTAGAATTTAAATAATTATTCTGAAAAATTACTTCTCTTCATGCATGCATATAATTATCAATTTATTTTATAAATACAGAATAAACTCATATGAACATATATGATTGATTGTGTTTCGCAGATAGCTTTGCCAACATTGAAGAATATGGTTTGTTATTCATACATGTAAAATATTGTTAAATCTTGGGCAGATGACTAACGACAAAAATGAATTATGCCTATAGATTTATCTTTTTTACTCAGATAAAGACTTTTCCACTATAGGAGATTTTCATACGAATTTTTAATATGAATAAGTGGTATGACCAGTGGCACTCTTTGTAATTAGTCTAGTAATAGATGGTTTGTTAGTTAAATGTTGTGAGAGAGTCTATGGTGATGACACCTAAGCAAAATGGCATGCTTGTAAATAACTTACAAATTAAAGGTTAGTTCTTAAAATTGTTTCCCTATTAATATAAAAGGGACAAACTAATATATGTTTTGTATGGCAAACATCTTATTTCCATCTAAAAGAATGTAAACACCTAAATGTAACATGATATATGGCTTGACTCTTGATTTTAAATATAGAGCAATTAATTAGCTGGTTAATGTGGCTTTAATAAAGACTAATTAGGTGTAATTAAGGATATTTCTACGTACAAAATGTTAACCTTTTTTTTGTCAACACAAAATGTTAACTATTAGTTCAAGTTCCAATTATATATTATCAATACAAATGATTGAGTGGCTCATTGCTATAGATGTCCTACTAGTACCCTTCCAATTCAACTAATCGTAGTGGACAAACTTAAAACTCATTTATACGGAACCATATATGTTTTAATATTTGTTTTGTAAATTTTACTAAAAAAATTTATGCAGAAAGCTTTTAGTTGCTTTTGAAGATTAATCTGTCGCCGTCTCAGAGTTGGGGATATTTAAGTATATCTTTAACATATTGATATTTATTTTGGTTATTTTAAATATTCTTATGAATGAAAGAATTTTTAGAGATGGGTGCAGAATTGCTTTCAGTTATCAAACAAACGAAGATGGGGATGAAATAAAAGTTTGAAATCGATATTTGAACAAGAATATGTTTAAAGCGGCTCAAAACTGTCTGAAAAATACACCAGTTTACTAAATCAATTTCTTTTTTGGGAAAATTGCCAAAAAGGGACAAAATAACCATACTATTGTCCCCTTAGAACAAACTCAACTTTTGGCATGTTTGGACCTTCACTACCCTTTTAGTCTTTGAAAATTCATATTAATTTTTTTACAAGGTAAAAAATTATGGAAAAATAGTAAACTTGATGTAGATAAGCATGTTCATATAAGAAAAATATTTTTGTTTANAAAATTCATATTAATTTTTTTACAAGGTAAAAAATTATGGAAAAATAGTAAACTTGATGTAGATAAGCATGTTCATATAAGAAAAATATTTTTGTTTATAAAATGTCTTTAAATTGTAAATTCAAAAATGGAGTAAATGTGTTAGTATCTACGATCTACCATCTACGGCAGTGTAGAACATGTAATCTAACAGAAAGACAGCGTACTAAACGGCTTAGGATGCACAATATACCAAAAATATATATAACTACGAGCTCAGAATATATAATCTACCAAAATGTCTGTAGTCTACGGTTTTGGTTGACTGTAAGTCCTAGAGATAAACAGTTATCTAGCTCGGTAGGAAGTAGATTCTTTACATTGTTTTTCTATCTACAATCGTGGTATACCATATCCTAGTTTTTCGTTTACCTTCTACGTTGGTAGAATGTAAATTCTGGAAAAAAAATAAACAAGATCCGAAAATCTAGCCAAAAACGGTTAACTAATATTCTGTAAATCTTTTTAATATCCTAATTTCCTTTTTTAAGTTTTCTTCCAAAAAAATTGAAAACCTCCTCTTCTCACACGATTTAGGTATTCATCGTGTGTGTTTTTATCTTCTCTTCTTGTTTCAATTCTCTTTACCAGAAAAAATATGAAGATTCACATCTACGCTTCTTGTGGTTTGTAGAAATCGTCAATATACAGTGGATGGGAGTTTCTTGTCGATCAAGCAAAAGGAGGGAGGTTACTTACTTTGGACACAAGTTTAAGCTTCGAAAACGTAAAGTTTATGGTGTGTGAAGACTTCGAAATTGATGTAAACATGGTCAATATGGAGCTCAGTTACTTGCCTTCTGATTTGATAAATAGCATTGACTCGCCTCCGGTCTTCATCACCAATGATCGGCAAATTAGAAACTTTCTTAGTTATGTGAAGAACAAAGCTTCGACGCGGTTGTGTGTGTGTATTCAATCTAAGGTGGAGAAAAACAATAGCAGAGGCGATTTTGACTTGAATGAAGAAGAGGCTGACTCTAACAGCGACAAAGAGCGTAAGGATATTGACGATTCAGTTGATATGGATTTTGAAGAAGATGTTGATGTAGATGACATCGATCACGACAACAAGTGGGAAATAGAGAAGACCTACAGAGACGGTGTTCGCTTTTGTTTGGCGGATGTTGCGAAGAAGGATCAACATTTTAGTTCCAAAACACTATTGAAGGCAGCATTCGAAATATGTGCTATGAAACATAATTTCGACTATAAGGTTGTGAAATCGGATAAAAAAGTGTGGTACATTCGTTGCTCAGATGATGATTGCAGCTGGCGTGTTCGAGCAGAGGGTTTAATAGTTTCATCGTATTTCATCATCAAAAAGTATGTACCTGATCATTCATGTGCACCATCGAGAAGGGACGGTTCTGTTCGTTCAGCTTCAGCCAAAACTGTTGGTACTCTGATTATGCATAAGTTTGAAACTTCTAAAGAAGGCCCGAAATCCAATGATATAATCAAGTATATGCGTAACGAGCATGGAGTTGAGATATCGTATTCTTTGGCGTGGGATGCAAGGGAATTTGCAATCAACGCCGTGAAAGGTATTCCCGAGAAAGGTTATGAAAAAATTCCCAAATACTTGCACATGATGAAGGAAGCAAATCCAGGGTCACACACGGCTTATGAAACGGATTCGAAAGGGAGATTCAAATTCCT
>CAKOAT010601821.1:0-11320 GCA_932364175.1 Eruca vesicaria subsp. sativa
AGCGATTCTCGAGTTTTATAAAACGATTTCTCGAGTTTTATAAAACGATTCTCGAGTTTTATAAAACGATTCTCGAGCTTTATAAAACGATTCTCGAGCTTTATAAAATGATTTCTCGAGTTTTATAAAACTGTTCATTTTGTATTCTTGCGGAAAGTTTTGGCTATTAATTCCGTCGTACCGATTTTGACCCCAACAGAGGTTTACAAACGCGATTCTGTAGGGCACTCTAGGCCTCATAGCAAAGACGCTGGTATCATACACCGTCATGGTACTGAGCATCCCGGGGACAGGGTCATGCGGAGACGTCATGATAGACAGAATAACAGACAGGCCCGGTATCCCTATACTCGCCAACATGACAATTATAGGAGGGAGAAGTCTTTTGCTTCTTCTACTCGGGTTGGTGCGAGCATCAAGCAAATGGAGGAACAGCCGCGTACGGAGAGGGCTGTGCGAAGCCGTAATGGGGGGTCACAAACTTGGAGAGCCAATGACAGGGTGGAGTGGCGTGAGAAGAGTAGGGACATGGAGCGTTTTGTTCCTGCTCGAAAGGATACAGCCGTTAGACAAGATGATTCCTCTGATCATCAAAACGGCCGTGGTTCTGGAGCTTATGAGAAGAGTGACATTGCTGAGAACAAAGGCTCTCGATTTCCTGGCTTTTTTCACAATGATGCTCCACAGAATGTAGGCAAGGGAACGACTTCACAGTTTCATGTTGTAGGTCCCGTCTATCCCCGTCAAGCTAGCAGCCGAAACAAAACTCATGGGAAGTATGTAGCTGATGGTGATAGTGGTTCAAGCAATTAAAATATGACAAGGACTTCTCGTTTAGATCCTTATGATCATGCGATAGTACTGGAAGATGAAGCCTTCACAAGCAATGCGCGTGGACAAACTAAAGGTCAGACAGTGGTTCATGCTAATTCATAGAAGAAAAAGCTAGCAAGCAAGATCACTTCTCCCAATATGCAGGATAACGTGACGCTTCTCCCAAAAGGTGTGGTGCGCTCTTTGGCATACCAAACTGATATTCCAGTGCCTGAAGACGAAGATGCACGAGTAATTGATGCTTTATCTGATATGGAATCCCTATTAAATGTGGAAGAAGGAAGAATGGATGAGGATGATGATTTATTTGATGAGGAACTCATGGATTTGGAGGCTCCTGAGATACAACATTCTTCACGCCAAAATGAGAAGGAAATAAGTTCAAGAAATTTGAAAGGAGCGAGGAATGGAAACAGGCGAACTCCTAGAGAGAAAGAGGTTCTCCGTCGGAGATCTCCACGGCTGCGAGTCCTAAGTACTACTACTCAGAAGCACAATGGTGAGAAGGCTAAACCAAAACATCTTAGCCATAATGCTAGAGAGGATCGATCTAAGGCAACCAAAGCAAGTGGTTTGGTGGAGTCCAAAAACCCATCCCACATCCATCCATGAGGACACTCAGTTGGAACTGCCGAGGGATTGGGACTAACCTCACAGTTCGACGCCTTACGGAGATGTGTCAGAAGCATCACCCAGGACTAGTGTTCCTTTCTGAAACGAAGAACATGAGGCTGCTGTTGCAAGACATTCAGGCCGACTTAGGATTTGATCATTTGTTTACCGTTGAGCCACTTGGACTCAGCGGAGGTTTAGCTTTATTTTTTATGGATGATTTTCAAGTTAAGATTTTATTTTCGAATTACAGAATGATTGACATTGAGGCAGTCATTGATGGAATAAAAGTCTATATGACATTTGTTTATGGGGATCATGTAGTAGAAAGAAGAGATCTAGTTTGGGAACGTCTTACGCGTTTCTCAACTACACGAAATGGACCTTGGTTTATGATTGGTGATTTTAACAAAATAACTTGTCACGAGGAGAAGGAAGGGGGCAGGCAACGCACTGATAGTTCTTTCTTGCCTTTTAAGCAGATGCTCAGTGACTGTGGTATGCTGGATTTCCCTTTTACAGGGAACATGCTTTCCTGGGTAGGAAGACGAGCAGGAAATGCTACTGTTAGATGTCGTCTTGATAGGGCTGTGGGTAATGAGAACTGGCTTGAGAAGTTTCCTCATTCAAAAGTGCAAAACCTGAGGCTTTGGGGTTCGGATCATCGTCCAATCCTAGCAGATATTCTTAAAAAAAAGCCACGAAGTTCAAAAAACTTTAAATTCGATAAGCGATGGCTTCAGAATGAGAACTTAGACAGATTATACTTGAAGGATGGATATCACCAGACCTACCTCCGGATGCGAGCATTATGGATCATATTGCAAGCTGTAGACGAGCGTTCTCCGATTGGAAAAGACAGCACAATCTGAATTCAGAGAAAAGTGTAGAGGAGCTAAGGGAGAAGGTGGATCGATTATCATCCAACGATGATGCCACTACAGAGGAGAATTACGCCACCAGATAATGAGGGCCTAACAGCACCGGTTTCAGAATGGGAAGTTAAGTTAGCTCTTTTTGCTATGCACCCAGAGAAAGCCCCAGGACCCGATGGAATGACAGCTTTGTTTTATCAAAAATTTTGGAATATAGTGAAGGATGATCTAACTCTTATGGTTAATCAATTCCTATTTCAAGGGGTTATACCGGCTGGTATAAATGATACTAATATATGCCTTATCCCAAAAGTTGATAAACCAAACCAGATGAGTCAGATCCGACCTATTAGTTTTTGTAATGTTTGTAACAAGATTATTTCCAAGGTCTTATGCCAAAGATTAAAAAGGTCCTCCGAGATAGGATTTCTGAAACCCAGTCATCCTTTGTTGCTGGGAGACAGATATCAGACAACATAATGATTGCCCAGAAATTTTTCCATGCTTTACAAACCAAACCAAGTAGTCGCAATAAGAGGATGGCAATCAAAACAGAGACATGAGTAAGGCATATGATAGAATGGAATGGTCTTTCATTGAAGCCACCATGAGGAAGATGGGATTCTCAGAAGTCTGGATTACCTGGATTATGCGATGTGTAACATCAGTAAAGTACAAGGTACTTATGAATGGACAGCCAAGAGGGAATATTGTCCCGGAGAGAGGTTTATGACAGGGAGATCCTTTGTCCCCTTTCATTTTTATTCTATGCACGGAAGCGCTCGTTAGCCTTCTTAATCACGCAGAGAATCAGGAAAAGATAACGGGATGCGCATCACGCGTGCGTGTCCGTCGGTATCCCACCTACTCTTTGCTGATGATAGCCTTTTCTTTTGTAAGGCGGAGCCCCGTGAATGTGCAGAAGTAATGAAAGTGGTTAGGAAATATGGACAAGCCTCTGGACAATGCATTAATTTTGAGAAATATTCTCTACTCTTTGGTAAGAGGATCGGTCAAGAGGTCAGGTAGGAGATCAAAGATACACTTGGGATCCAAAGTGAAGCAGTAATGGGAACCTACCAAGCGATACCAGAAGATATCATTGGCTCGAAATGTAAGTTGTTTGCCTTTTTAAAAGATAAGCTTCGGAGTAGAGTGAATGGATGGACGGGTAGGTGGTTATCTAAAGGTGGAAAGGAAGTAATGATAAAGTCAATCCTGCTAGCTCTCCCAACCTATGTTATGTCTTGCTTTTTGCTTCCATTGGAGATATGTGATGCCTTGGCTAGTGCCATTGCACAGTTTTGGTGGAGTTAAACCCACCAAAGAGAGGCTTACACTAGACAACATGGGATAAGCTATGTTTATCTAAAGAGGAAGGAGGAATTGGCTTCAGGATGATCCATGAGTTTAACCTGGCGCTACTAGCAAAGCAATTGTGGAGATTGGCCCAAAACCTAGATTCCTTGGTAGCTCGAGTTATAAGAGGTCGGTATTATCGACTAAGCTCGCCTTTGCGAAAGCTTACTGTCAGTAGCCCATCATATGTGTGGACAAGCATCTCGGCTGCACGTGAATTATTGCTATTGGGGGGTTAGACAGAAAATACATTCAGGTTATGAAGTAAAGGTATGGGATGACCCATGGATTCCCACAATCCCAGAGAGGCCAGCGCACGCATCTGCTTTGGTCCTGCATCCGAACATGAGAGTGAGTGATCTTATCAATCAAGAAACAAAGTCTTGGGATCTGGATCGGCTGGTAAATTATGTTGACGCTGCTGACATACCTCTCATAAGGAGTATGGCTATTAGTTCAACACATTGCAGAGACACATACTGCTGGAATTACACAAGACTCAACTTTAACATATCCATCGTATACGAACACACATAATATAATGCAATTACTTTACCATAAAAAGTCTGTCCAATGGCAATCTTCGTAAATTCTCTAGATGGGAAAGGACATTTATGAAAGTGGTCTGAGAAGCTTTGTCTGTCTGACACATCAGCAAATGGCACCTCTGTAAATATAGTATTATTTTAAGGTTTCTCTTATTTCTTGCTTCCCTTTTAATAATAAGGGGATAACTATATATAATTTTTTTTAAAGTAGTAGGGCTGTAGGGGGCACGTTCCCCTGCAATCAACAATGTCTGTCCGCCATTGTCCATGTATACCCTTTATTGGTACAAGTAGCTGTTGAATAAGGTACTTATAGATGACATTGACAAAATAAGGTATAATCTCTATTTACACATGAAAGAAGGAGGAGATATCTACATCACACGTTTAGTGACCAGTTAAATATGTACAAAGTGTTCTATTTTATAAGACTATAATCAAATCCACAACCTCTAACCATATAGGACACCAACCCCTTCCTAACCCTTAAATAATAACGTCTACTAGATTTTGACCCGCGCTTGAAAGCGCATAAATTTTTTATGATTAAAAATTTATATAATTGAGTTTTGTCTTAATTTAAAGAATGTTTTGGTATAAAAGCAGTTCACCAAAATTTGTGGTAATTATTGTTTTCATTAGTTTTTAGTTTCAGTTTTTATTTTTAGATTTTGGTTATTGGTTTTTAGTTTTTAAGTTCTATTTTTGATTTTCAGCTTTTGGTTTATGTTTTTAATTTTTAGATCCGTTGAGTTAGTTTGAACTGATATTACCTACAAACAAATCCTAAATAATCGAACATCTACTTTAAAACTGAAAAGATGACAACAAAAATTTGCAATAGTTTATTTTGTAAATAAAAAAAAATTAAAAAAATATAACTTGTGTTTTCATCTTTTGGTTTTGATTTTTGTTTTTAGATTTGGTTTTTGGTTTTGCTTTACATTTTTTAAATCAGTAAATTATTTAAGAAAAATAAAACAATAAATTTTAAAAGTTACCATTGAAATTTATCAAAATAAAGTGATTTTTATTTAAAATAAAAAATACATTAACATGTTTTAAAGTACATGATTTAAATAAATGATTAATAATAGACAATTTTGTTTTTTAAAAAAAAATTAAATACCTTTTGGGCCTAAAAAAATAATTGATTTTTTGATCTATTAAGATGGAAAGTTTATTCAATATTTTTTGGAGTGTTTCCTTAATACTAAGCCCAAAAACCAAACTATATAATTTTTTCTAAAAATAAAAGTAAGCCCAAGACTATATCCCATAAATAACCATTGGTTTAATTTAAGTAATGCGGTTCAATTAATTATATGACTTGTGTTACATATTTGTAACACTCTAGAAAGGGTCCAAATTTAAATGACAACTTGTATCAGTAGATAAAAAGAATGAGTCTATTTTAATAGAATAGATTCTAACCCCACCTCCAATTCCTAAATACTAAATTTTAAACCCAAATATAAACCCTAAATCTAAATATAAATTAGTATAAACTCAAATAGAATGAAATTAAATAAATAGTATAGTAAATATTGGTAAAATTATGATATGTGTATGCTTGCATGTAAGAAATTAGTGTTGACCGCAACCTCAACCTCAGCCTCAGCCTCTACCTTCCAAATACTAAACCATGAACCTTAATCACTAAATCCTAAATTTGATTATAAATCCTAAACTCAAATATCAAAATATTAAAATACTACATAATATAATATAATATTAAATTATACAATATAGATCATTCATTATAATAAACTATTTTAAATGTAAAATATAATTTTTATAAATATAATAATGTAGATTTCTATGAAGCTTGTATTGGTGTTGTTTAGTAAATGCTAAAATCGTGTTTGTAAATATTTAGTTCTGATCAATATACATTAATCAAAGATTCATATCAATGAAAGAACAATAAAACATAACTCATGCTTATATACTGTAGAATAAGATTATTATTCTATGTTCATCAAATAGAATAGGAAAAAACAAATATTTGCAACAATTAGAAGAGGCGAGGGAACTATTGGTGGCAAGGTTGAGGAGAAAAAGACAGTGGTGACACACTAAAAACAAATATGGGATCTAATGTACAATATTTTCTCAAATCCAGTTTCATACCATTTTTTGGCACACCTAAATCTACATTACAAATCCGAGAACTGATAAATTTGAAGACCACAACAGACTGTTATTATATATATATATATATATGAACAAAGTAGACTATATCATACATTGTATTGTAACCTTGCACAAATATGTACGTATCTTCTTCCTCATCTTCAGTAACAGCGAATCTCATGTTCACTTTGAATCTGTCGGCTTCCTCTATTTCGTCATCTTTCTCGTCTTTGTTGATGTTATTTCTTCACCCACTTCCTCATTTTCCTCATTTTTGCCGATCGCAATGCTGCAAGTGGTACAAATCTGGGAAGAAGATTATTCACATTCTACAAAGTTACCAATATAAATTAAATATGAGAATGTATGTGTTTTCAAGGGGACATGAATTACTTTTCATTGACATTTTTATATATTTTTATTTTTTTACAGGTTTTGCCGGTTGTGTGTGAAGTTAATAAGTCAATATTATTTATAAGAGACACGTTTAATAGGTGATGTAGGGGTTTTGGTTAGACATTTAATTATAATTTTTTGAAGGTTATACTATGCTCTTTATTAGTTGTTAGAGAGAAGAGAAGAGAATGAGCTTTTTATTAGTTGTTAGAATATATAATCTATAAGCCATGCAGGGTCTCTTAAGACTATCTCAGAAAGAAATAGAAAACTTTCAACGATCAAAAGCATACCAGAGGTATATATTATAAAGTAACTAACACAATAGATTATTCGAGAAATTATGCTGCAAAGATACGGTCAATCAACTAAGCATTCATGACTAGTTGAAAATTGAGTCTATCATGAAGTTTATCCCACCAAAATCCAATAATATCGCCTGTCTTGAAATTTCTTGTTGCAAGGATGGTACCCCAACCATAAAACGTGAAATTTCCATCAGGATCTCTTCTCACGGTATGAGTAATTGTGATCTTTGAATCGTATTCGAACAGATCAATTAACTCCACAAAGCTATCTTGTGAAAATGCTTTACAACGACGTTTATCCCACCAAGGAAACAAGTTGTCTTCTACCAACTTTTTTGTCATCGTTATCGTAACACTCGAGCCTGTGTCTGATTCTTTCAATGTTATCAGGATGTTCCGCTGGTTGCTTGGATCAAACGGCTTGTCAGGACATTCTTCAGTTCTGGCCATGATTCTTTCTTCTTTGCTAGCAAAGCTCTATGTATCGTTTGTATTGAAGAATGTGTTTATGGATGTAAGGATATCTATTAATAATAGCAATCCTAATTAATGTTGAAAGATTGTGTCCTTTTAATAAATAAGTATTGAAAAGTTTCAATTAATATTAAAAGATTATATCTTTTCAGTATGCAATTATTAAATAATGATGTGTCTCCTTAAAATTGTAAAAATATTATTTTAAAATAATTATTTATAATTTGAAAGTTTTGATCTTTCAAATATAATTTTTAAAAACTATAAATAGTTCGTGTCTATGAGTTGTTTTTAAGAAAAATATCTTTGGAACTAATTTTTGACAATTATTAGTTTTAAGAGTTATGTATTCTCATTATAAAGATACATTATTTTTTAAATAAATTAATAATAGGAAACCTTTTAATGTTAAGAGTTGTGTCTTTTCATAAGAAACTAATATTATTTTTGTTTTTAAGTTTTTTTAACATGCAACTATTTAATTTTTAAAAAAGTAGTTATAATATCTTAATAAGTGTCTTTCTACAATTATTAATTTAAAAAATGTGCCTTCACATTATAAAGCTTGTGTCTTTTCATAAATTTGAGATAGTTTTGTTTTCCTAATATGAAATTATTGAAAAAGTTTAACAAGTAATAAAAATATCTCAAGAAATGTCTTTCTACATTTTCTCAACATGCAACTATTTTTAAAAGGTAACTATAATATCTTAATAAGTGTATTTATTAAATTATGAGTTTTTCATTCTCTTTATAAGAGTTGTATATTTTAATTACAAAACTGAGAGTAGTTTTGTTTTCTGAACATGCAACTACTATAAAATATTAAAAGTAATTAAAATATTTCAACCAATAAATGTTTTCTTTAATTTTTAGTTTTAAAAGTGATCTCTTCTCATTAAGAAATACCAATCAATTTATAATAAATTGTTAAAAAATTTCAATAATAGATTGCTTTTTTTTAATTATGTGTATATTCATAATATATTGTAAATGTAGTATTTTATATTGAACATATACTCTGGAATCCAAACAAATGTTAAACGATGTGTCTTATCATTTTTAAAATGTGTTTTAAAATCTTTAAAATTGAATTGATTGAAAATACTTTTTCAAAATATATCTTTTCATCTTAAATTTTTTTTCTTTTCATTTTAATAATTATATTACTTTAAATTTTAAGTAAATGTAAAATGTGCCTTTTATCCTAACAATGTGTTTCTTCATTCTAAAAATTGCAAGAGTTTAAAAGAAATTTTCAAAATATACAAATATGTATCTTTCATCCTAATAATTGCAATGGTTAAAACATTTTTCTTTATGCATCAGCCTGCCTGATATATGTGCTATTTATTTAGTGATTCACTATTACACATCAATATGAGAGGATTATTAGCGATTTAAATGAATCTTTGCATTTCTATAATTTTAAGTTTTAAGAGTGATCGCTTCTCATTATAAAAGACCAAATAATTTTTAATAAATTGTTAAAATAATTCAATAATGGAGTGCTTTTTTGTAATGATGTGTATATTCATAATATATTGTAAATGTAGTTTCTTATAATGACCATATACTCTGGAATCCAAAAAAAATGTTAAACATTATGTCGTTTCATTTTTAAATTTGTTTTTCATCTTTAAAATGGAACTGATTGAAAATACTTTTTCAAAATATATCTTTTCATCTTAAAATTGTGTCTTTTCATTTTAACAATTAGATTAGTTTAAAATTTGTGTACATTTAAAATGTGTCTTTTCATCCTAACAATGTGTTCTTCATTCTAAAACTTGCATGATCTTAAAAGATGTTGTCAAAATATATAAATATGTATCTTTCATCCTAGTAATTGCATTGGTTATAACATTTTTTTATGCATCAGCCGGACATATGTGCTATTTATTTAGTGAATCACTATTACACGTCAATATGAGAGGATTATTAGTGATTTAAATGAATCTTGGCATCCGTTTAAGTAAATCATTGCAAATGTTTGGTGGAACAGATACAACTGCTTAGATGAAATATTACAAGTGTTTGTTTTTATAGATCATTGCAATTTTTGGTAATGAACAATTGAAATTGTTGGTGACAGTTATTCTTGGTGATAAATCATTGCAACTTTTGGTGTTAACTAACCATTGCTCCTCTATGTAATGAGTTGTGGACATTGACAAATCACAATCTGAAAATCAAAACAATCACATATACACTAGATAATGGAGAGATTCATTATTAAATAGCCAATAAATAATTTTGAAGAAACACATATAAACATGAATAATAATAATACAAAATTCATTTAATGTTGAAAGGTTGTGTATTTTCACTAAAATTTTGAGATTTGTTTTTCCAACATGCAACTATTGGAAAAGTTTTTAAAAGTAGTTAAATATCTAAATAAGTTTCTTTCTACAATTAAGTTTTAAGAGTTGAGTCTTCTCATTATAAAAGAAATTATTTTTAGAAAAAATTGTTATCATATCACAATAAGTGTCTCTTCTACAATTATGTGTCTTTAATATGTAATATTTTTTTTTGTAATAATGTATCTATTCATAGTATAATGTAAAGGTGCTATCTTAAAGTACATATATAATTCTCAAATTTAAAAGTCATGAAAAGTTTCGTATAGCTCTTTGAAATTTATAAATGGTCTATATCGATAAAGTTATATCGATAAATTTATTATTGTACATCTTTCACAAAATTATTAAAATGGTGAAGAAAAATATTTATGTGAAGACGCTTACTTACATACAAATTCTTAGAAAATAATCAAATGAAATGTTATCGGCAAAGTTATCAACAAACATTTCCATCTGAATTAAACCAGATACTAGAAGATGTGTATTTTCATCTTAATCCCTTATATATTAAAAGAGAAGTATTTGCTTTAATGCATTCACACTATCTTTGTCACGTGTCAACTTAATAGAGCTCCTCACATTTGTGTTTCCATTTTTGGTTATAATTTTAATAGCAAACATAAACTTCTTTTTATTACTCAAAAAATGTTTGCTAAAACCGTTTTTTTGACAATTTTGTGAACAATAGTTACAGATTAACGAAAGAAGAGTTACATGCATGGAAAATACGTTGTAGGACTTGATGCCATAAGCTAAGCTAAGCTACCATCATTTCAATCGAATTCGTAACTCTCCTCCCTTCAACATCTCACCTGATTCCATATCTGATTCATTAATCATTTAGAAGACTTACGAAATCGGTTGAACATCATCTTCATCTGATGCCGATCGTACAACGTCTTAGTAACGTTGAACGGAGATTAGCTTAGCTGATGCTGAGACGTTAGCTTCTGCTTAGTAGAATCTTGAAATCGGTTGAACATCAAGTCCATTAATATTTCACGCATTTACTCGGTTGAACTGATGGTAGCTTAGCTTCTGCTTTGGTTTCTTGACGGAGCTCCAATTAAGAAGAACTCTTGATTTCCTTTGACGGTGAAATCTTTCATGGAGAACATTTTACGATAAATAATCCTTCTTCATGTAGCTTACGTCGCAACATTTATCGTGCAAGTTTCTTCATAGTCGGCGTCTTGCGGTTTCAATACGGAGAAGACATAGTATGGACTTCCCTAACGATCTTCCTCTTGACAAATAAAGAAGTAAGAAGAAGCCATGGCATGAACTTCATAGTCGGCACCTTACGGTTTCAAGACGGAGAATACATAGCATGAACTTCTCTATTGATCTTCCTCTTATTTCATGGACAAGACTGACAACGGTTTCGAGCAAGTCAGTGAATTCAACAT
>CAKOAT010601821.1:11420-67452 GCA_932364175.1 Eruca vesicaria subsp. sativa
TGAAGAGCTTGACCATATGGTCAACTACAAATAAGATGACCATTGGTGCAAGCGTGACCATGAGGAGCTTGACCAAATGGTCAACCTCAAATACGATGACCATGGGTGCAAAGCGTGACCATGAGGAGCTTGACCAAATGGTCAACCTCAAATACGATGACCATGGGTGCAAAGCTTGACCATGATGGAAGGTGACCATGTGGGCAAATTCAAAATCTCTTCTTCTGCTCTTCCCACGTGCATTTGACCGTTGTGTACCAACTTGCATTATTTTTAATTATTTTTATTTCAGGCCACTAGCCTACTTGTCTTGCTGTAATGCACATTGATTTAATTAAGGAAAATATTTCCTCCTTCTATTCTTCTTAACTCACGAAATTCTCTCTCTCTCTATTATTTGTTCTTCATTCTCCAGCAACAATACTTTCTTAATCTCTAATTCTAACACATTAGACATAGAAGAAGCATTCATAACTTCCCTACGTTATATAGGTTTGTTTCTATACGTTCATGATTTTATACGACAGGTACACGAGTATTTCTTTCATACAAAACTTACGAAATTGTTTAAACCCTTTTTCATTTGGTTTAAACATTTAAACCGGATTTCACCCGTTTTTGTAACTCCGATTTTGAAACCTTGCGTTAAATTTTACAGAAACGATTTCGCTTCGTTTGAGCGATTGGGAAGTTCTAGTAATGATGATAGGAGATTTGCATAAATTTTAAAAGTTTCGTTTACGGAAATATTTACATTCTTGTGGTAGAAGCTGACCAAGGCAAGGATATTTAGATTAAATTATCTTATTGGAAATACAGCGTAACTTCCATTAGGTTTATTATAGCTATATAAGACTCATGTTTCTCATCTTGTTACTCATAACCTAAATGCAAACCTAGACATTTTTCACTCATTCTTCTATAATGGTTTCGATTACCGCTGTGTCGGATTTGAAACCGTTCAAGTCTATGTGGAAGATTAGGGTGAAGACCATACGTTTGTAGAAGCAGTATTCTGCAGCCGGTGGAGAAACGATTGAGATGATTCTAATCGACTCAAACGTAGGCATCTTTTATTCTTCACGTTAGTAATATTTAGTATGTTTAATGTGTATATCTGATTCTGATTATATTTATTGATTTTTGTAGGGTGTTAAGATTAATGCTACTGTGAAAAAAGATCTGGTTAATTAGTTTGATTCATTCCTTTCACAAGAAAGTTCAAAGATTCTCATCAAATTTTCACTGAACCCCTCTTGTGGATCGTACCGAACAACCATACATCCATACAGAATTGGTTTTATGTCGACAACACGCGTGAGGAATTGTGATGAATTGCTGGATGCCCTAACTGGTTTTGAACCAGTCAACTACATGGACATTCTTGATGGTACATTCAATACGGACTATTTGGTTGGTAAGTTATATAACTACGGTGCTTTCATTTAATATACGAAGTGCATAATCATGATACAACTAATATATTTCTGTCTCAGATGTCATAGGTCAGATTGTGGCGGTCACTCCTATTGAAGTTGTATCAGCTAATGAAGATTCAGTTCTTCAAATTGCATTAAGCACAATATAATAAGTTGGTTACTTAATATGTGTATATCGTATATATAAGAAAATTTTGGTTATTTCTCATATATTGAAATTATGTCTTTGCGGGATTCTAATCATCAATTTATGAAGTTTTGAAGTTTTTCTACCTAATTATTAATTGAAGTTGTTTTTTAAAATACCTGATTTTATTTAGACCATTCCTTGTTTTCGGAAGAAGGAGATATGCATCTTTATTATAAATGGAATTGAGTTTATGTTATTTACACTAGATCTCTCTATCTTGCTTACTTCTCTGTAATTCCTATATAATACCTACACACATCACTATTCCCTATCGTAATCAAGATTTCAAACCAATCACTTTCGTTTAGAGTTATAAACACAAGAATCCATGTATTACATTTAGTTATAAATACAAGAATCCCTCACTGAGTAGAGTATATTACTAGGTAACAAAAACAATGCACAGCTATATTATCTCTTATTTTCACTTTACAAATCTAGAAAAACTAACACCAGTTTGTAAATCCAAGTGTATATATACATATATATATATATATATAAATCAATTCCTTTCTTCTTTGTTTTTGATTATCTATTTCTACAAACTTTAACAAGTTTCAGTCAATTTAAACCATAATTGTACTGTGGTAACCTTACCAATACAATTTGAATTACATCCTTTGATTCAAGCCAGGTTTCTCAAGTCAAAATACACTAATGACTCTTTTTCATCTATTACTATTTCAATCAGTAATTATGAACACAATGGAAAGATCAAGAGCCTTTCCCTGCATTCTTGGATCTTTCACCATAACTCGAAGAATAAATCAACTTACAACCAAACCGATGTCAACATTAAAGAGACCTAATGTCTTCTTATATGCTAAATAACAAAATTAATAATTTCATTCCGTGCAATATGCGGGTTATCACCTATTATTTTATTAATTTTAAAACAAAATATTTAAAGATTCATCCTTTCACAATGTTCTATATTTCCAACTTAAATGCATATTTTCATTGAAATATTGGTGATATATTAAAACATTGTAACCATCGGTGACTAAAATGTTTTAGCATTATAATCTTTGATAATGAATCATTATTATTGTTGATGATTACTGCATCTTTTGATAATGTATTATTGCAGTTTTTGATGTTAACCATTGTAACCATTAGCTAACAATTGTAATGTTTGATTGTTAATCAAAGTTGAAAATTTTGTTCGGAAAAAGGAATATATAGTTAACAATGATTATTATTATTATTATTATTTACTATTATGTAATGAGATAAATTGAGTTGGAGCATTAAATGCACTTGTGAAAGATCTTATTTTTATTTTTTCTGTCCGATGAATATTTACCTTGAAAAATTATAAGATTCTCGTTAACTTTACAAATTTATGATGTATTATGTAGTGATACTTGGAAGAGATAAACAAATTAAGATTCTTTCAATTTGTGTATTGTTATACCAAAACTTTCTCCTAAATTTATAAGCATGTAATACATTGAAAAATAGTTTTTTTTATACAAGATGCAAAATGAAAAAGAAAAAAAAATGTGTGTGATATGTTAAAGAATAAAAACTTTTAAAATTACCATGTAGGTATGTTTTTGACTACACATGTCTTACATGGTTTCGAATAAATCATAAAATATTCAAATATTTTTTAAGTTATCTTTTTAATTTGGTAAATAATTAGATTAAAATGTATTTACTTTTTAATTAATATCAAATATTTAATTATTTTAACTTTTTAAATATTTTTTCTAAACGGATAACAAGACATAGGGGCATTGAAATATTTGTGGTTTTATTATAACCAACCTATAAATAAAATATCATTTTTAGTATTATCAATAAATGAAAATAGTTGCATGCAATATATTTTTGTAACATATATTATTTTCCCCAAAAGTAATTATATACAGTGTAGTATTTTTCTTATAAAATGAGTTTCTATGCGATATCGCACGAATTATTAGCTAGTATATATAATAATAATATATTTCCTGATTGTAATGGGTGGGGATGAATTTCACTAATGGGTGTAGGGATGAATTTCAGTTATGAGTGATTGTAATTAAGGGTTTGTGAATGCTGTGAATTTCTTCCATTTATTTTATTCACATTTATTGAACAACTTTTAATATCAATTACTTAAACCATAATTTACATATTTCTATAGTATTTTAGTTAATATTTTGACATATTATATATATATATATATATGTGTGTTTTTTTTCTTACTCAATCGGCCCCGCCATGTGTAATAGGAAAGTCTTTGGTATTATCATTTACATAGTATAATTACTAAGGTAAAAAATATACATTAGTTAACTGATTATTTCTACAATATCCGACAAAATAGAAAGAAAACTTTTTTCCTGTTAAACATATGTTGGTGATTTATTTTATTACATTAAACATATTAATTACCTTGATATAATTATAAAATAGTAATTTATATAATAATTATATACTTCATTCTCAAAAATCGAAATCCTTGAAAAAAAACAATATAACAAAACTTTATTATTGTCTTAGATTTTTCTCATTTCACTCAATCAAATCAAATGAAAAAAAAAATTTATTGAAAGGTGGGTGTAGCTTTAAAGTTTATAGGTGATATGCTTTTTTACTCTTATATAATTATTTTGAAAACTGCAAGCAGTAAAAATAAATTTAGAAAATGGCTTATTTGCCAAATAGCCAAAAAAAAATGAGTTTTTTAGTGAGAGAGTAGAGAGAGATAGGGAGAAAAAGGAAGAGAAAAGGGAAAATTTTAGCTAGTTAGTGAATTTTTTTTTATGCTATCTCACCTAATTTCTCTTTAGAAAATACATACTGCAAGCGGTAAAAAAGTATTTGTAGAATTTGATTCTCACCACCAATATACGTCAAACATTATAACCCCAAAAATACTTAAACTTGTATGGATCCATCACCAATACAAGTATTCGTGCGATATCGTATAGGAACTCATTTTATAAGAAGAATACTACACTGTATATAATTACTTTTGGGGAAAATAATATATGTTACAAAAATATATTGCATGCAACTATATTCATTTATTGATAATACTAAAAATGATATTTTATTTATAGGTTGGTTATAATAAAACTACAAATATGTCAATACCCCTATGTCTTGTTATCCGTTTAGAAAAAATATTTAAAAATGTTAAAATAATTAAATGTTTGATAGTAATTTAAAAGTAAATACATTTCAATCTAATTATTTACTAAATGAAAAAGGTAACTTAAAAAATATTTGAATATTTCATGATTTATTCGAAACCATGTAAGACATGTGTAGTCAAAAACATACCTACATGGTAATTTTAAAAGTTTTTATTCTTTAACAGATCACACACATTTTTATTTTCTTTTTCATTTTGCATCTTGTATAAATAAAACTCTTTTTAAATGAATTACATGCTTATAAATTTAGAAGAAAGTTTTGGTATAACAATACACAAACTGAAAGAATCTTAATTTGTTTATCCCTTCCAAGTATCACTACATAATACATCATAAATTTGTAAAATTAAAGAGAATCTTATAATTTTTCAAGGTAAGTATTCATCGGACAGAAATAATAAAAATAAGATCTTTCACAAGTGCATTTAATGCTCCAACTCAATTTATCTCATTACATAATAATAAATAATAATAATCATTGTTAACAAAATTTTCAACTTTGTAACAATCAAACATACCAAAAACTGCAATAATACATTATCAAAAGATGCAGTAATCATGAACAATAATAATGATTCATTATCAAAGATTATAATGCCAAAACGTTTTAGTCACCGATGGTTACAATGTTTTAATGTATCACCAAATATTTCAATGAAAATATGCATTTTAAGCTGGAAACATAGAACATTGTGAAAAGATGAATCTTTAAATATTTTGTTTTAAAATTAATAAAATATTAAGATGAAAAGACACATCATTTGGTCTTGTTGAAGATGAAAAGACAAAGGTCATGTGTGGTGACTTGCTTCTTCTCCATCAGAACAGTGCATATTTCTTCTTCGGTTACAGTCTTGGTTACAGATGAGGCTGTGGGAGACGGAGTTGGTTCAGCTTTCACGGATTTTGTCCCTGTGTTGGACTTAGAAACCAAGCTGTGTTGCTCTTCATTCACATAAGACTTAGACTCCTGCTTACAAATATCACAAAACATGTAAACAGTTGAACTAGTCCCTTATCAGTTAAATCTGACATTACTCTAGAAACCTCTTCACCTCACAGATTGAATATTCAAAACATAGCATAAGCAGTAGCAAGTGTCTTACATTTTAAGTCTTCACTTTCTTTTGGAGAGAGCTGCTGGGTTTTTTTTAGAATCACCATCGTTTAGTTTTCTCTTCCCTTTGATGGTTTAGCAGAAAGTGTTCCACGAGAAGTACAGATGCTGCAGGCTTTGGAGGACTGCTTAGAGAAAAAGATTCTTCCTTATTGAATAATGACTTTGTACATTGGTGTTTATATATATATACATCGTAGGAGATTATGAGAATATATACAAGAAGATATGATTTAGATACGATATTAATTGAGAAGATATGTATATATTCTATACGCCCCCTCAAGATAGACGGCCGGAGGAGAGTCCTATCTTGTCCGAATGTGCAGCAAGCAATGTACGAGAGAATGGTTTAGTAAGTGCATCCGCAAGCTGATCTTTGGATGACACATGAGCAACATGAAGTATACCTGCTTGGACCAATTGACGTATGAAGTGATAGTCCAGAGCTACATGTTTCATCCGAAAATGAAAAACAGGATTGGCACACAGATAAGTAGCCCCAACATTATCACAGTATATGACAGGTTGTGAAGTAAGTTTAACACCAAGCTCTTGAAGAATCGACTTGATCCATACCAGATCGGCAGCTGTGTCAGCAACAGAGTGATACTCAGCCTCAATAGAAGAGCGGGCAACTGTTTTCTGCTTCTTGGAGGACCATGTGATGGGATGCGATCCAAGGTAAACAATATTGGCACTAGTCAATGTGAAATCATTGTGATTACCAGCCCAATCAGCGTCTGAAATGGCATGAAGAGAGAGATTGTTGTTGCTACGAAAGACAATGCCATGATCTCGAGTGCTTGAGAGATATCTTAGAACACGTTTCACAGCTAACCAATGAATATCTGTGGGAGCATGCATGAATTGAGACAATTTGTTGACAGCGAACGCAATGTCTGGCCTTGTATATACGTAAAGTGAAGATACTGCAAACTGCCAACTACAGTGCGATACTCTGAAGCATCAGCTAGTGGTGAACCTGAGTTGACTTGCAAGCGGAGATATGTTTGATAAGAGTCACCACTGGTTTCGTGTTCGTCATGTTGACACGAGCAAGCAAGTTATTGATGTACTTGCGTTGATTAAGTAGCAAGCCAGAGGGAGTACGTGTGACCTCAATTCCTAGAAAATAGCTGAGCTCTCCCAAGTCTTTAAGTAAGAAGCGTTTTCTGAAGAGATCAATAAACTGCTGGATTCGTTGTGAGTTATTGCCACTGATGACAATGTCGTCAACGTATACAAGAATGAACATCACTAGATTTGGTTGGCGCAGCACAAACAATGATGCATCAGCAAGAGAGTTAACAAATCCAGATTTTTCAAGAAAGGTGCGAAGCTCAAAGTACCATGCACGAGGTGCTTGTTTCAAGCCGTACAATGCTTTGCGAAGCTTACATACGTAATGTGGTTTGTCACGATCAACAAAGCCAGCTGGCTGGTGCATGTAAACATCTTCAGTTAAGTTACCTTGTAAAAAGGCATTGCTCACATCAAGTTGACGTAGATCGCAACCATACAAAACTGCCAAACCGAGAACCAGTCGAATTGTAGGAGGTTTGATTACCGGACTGAAGGTGGCATGAAAGTCAATGCCCGGCCTTTGATGATATCCTTTGCCTACAAGTCGAGATTTGCGTTGTTTCACATTCCCTTGAGGATCACGCTTGATTCTGTAGATCCATCAATTCCCAATCAAGTTATATGAGGGATTAGGAGGCACTAAGTCCCATGTATTATGTCGAACCTGAGAGTCAAATCCTCACTCATGGATGCACGCCATAATTTGTCACGGAGCACATGTGTGACTGTTGCTGGTTCGATCTCAGAGTGAGCAGATGCTGTAGCTGCGAAAGAGAACCTCTGCACTGGTTTTGAAATATTGTTCTTAGACCGAGTGATCATCGGATGAAATTTTTCTGAGTGCATCACCATTGTGGCAGCGTCATTTGTATCATATGTGTCAGCTGCAGTTCCTGCAGCACATGCATCAATTGTAAGAGAAACATCTGTATCATTAGTGAGATGTATAGGTGATGATGGAGTATCAGACTGAACCACAGAAGGAATCTCAGGCTCTGTGTTTGCCTGTTGCGCAGTGTCAAAGGATGAGGTGTTTTGAGACTGGTCTGGAGTCGGTTCAAAAGCTGGCATTGTAGTTGCTGGTGAGAGATCTGAACCTGGGGGCTGTACCGCACATGGTGGCGAGAGTGACTGTGTCGAAATAACTGTGAAGGGAACCGTAATCTCAGTGGAGAAGACCGGAGATATTTTAGGAGCTGGAGATGAAAGCTTTTTGAATGGAAATTGTGTTTCAACAAACTTAACATGACGAGAAACATAGAGGCGATGAGAGGTTGGATCAAGACATAAAAAAGTACTTTGAGTGAGAGAATAACCAAGGAAGATGCATGGAGTGGATATGTTATCAAGCTTGTGATTTGTGTAAGGACGGACCCATGGATTACACAGGCAGCCAAACACCTTAAGTTTCAGATAATTGGGCGCCAAGTTAAACAGCTTCTCATATGGATTTGAATTCAACAGTGTCGCTGAAGGTAGTCGATTGATCAAGTATACAGCAGCAGCAAGAGCATAACTCCAATATGTGACTGGAATCGAAGCATGAGAGAGGAGAGCAAGCCCTGTTTCGACAATGTGACGATGTCTGCGTTCTGAGAAGCCATTGTGGTGTGTGTGGGGGAGATGTCAGATGAGTAACTCCATTTTGACTGAGATAATTCGCAAGGGCCAAGTATTCTCCACCATTGTCACTGTAAAAGTTTGTCAGACGATGTTGCAGTCGGTTTTCAACAAGAGCTTTCCATCTAATAAAGGTATCGCGAACATCAGATTTTCTCCGAAGAGGATAGAACCACACATAGTGTGTGTAGTGATCAACGAAGATAACATAATACTTGTAGCCATCAACAGAATGAATAGGTGACGTCCAAACATCTGAAAACACAAGTTGAAATGGTTTTGATGATGACATAGAAGAAGTTGAGAAAGGTATTTTGTGGCTTTTGTTTATGGAGCAATCTTGACAATGAAAAGAAGTACTTTTATTAGAGACTGGAAGCAATGAATTTGAAACAAGAGTTTTTAAAACTGGAATAGCATAATGGCCTAGCCTAGAGTGCCAAAGCGACAAAGGAACTGAAATTTGAGAAGAGAGTAATGATGGCGATGAGAAATCTGGATCAGGAGCTCGACACAGCCACTCGTAACCACCATTCTTAGACTTGCCCACTAGAAGTTGCGCCCCCCGAGTTGAGATCTTTCACCTGAAATTTATGTGGGAAAAAATCCACAGAAACATCATTTTCAGTACACAGCTTGTTAACCGAAACTAGATTTTTAGCAGCAGTAGGAACTCGTAAAACATCATGTAAGACAAGTGATCGAGTTGGAGAGTGTAAATTTGCCAAACCAGTGTGTGTGATCTGTGGACCTTTACCATCAGCAACAATGACTTCTTCAGCACCATTGTATGGCGAGTGCATGAAGAGATTAGGAAGGTCTGAGGTAATGTGATGAGAGGCGCCACTGTCCATTAGCCAAGATGGTGTTTCCTGGTACTGTAGTGCAGTATTGTAAGTTTGAGGTGCTGCTTGAACAGAGTTACGTGATGATGTTTGTTGTTGCTTAGAAGAGACAATACGGTACTTGGAACATCGTTGTGCTGTGTGACCATGAACTCCACAGGCCTGGCACTTTCCAATGTATGGTTTAGAGTACCTCTGATTGTTGTTATTCTGGCGATTTGCAGCCTGGTTTGGTGGGCGATAGTTTGAGCCATAAGAAGAGTTGTTATGATTCTGTGGTTTCCAGTTGTTGCGATTTCGGTTTGCGTTGCATTGGCAGTGATGGGGAAAGTTGATGGAGCAGAGGACTGTTGAAGCAGAGCTGTTTTACGATTGATTAGTTTTTCGTGGAGCTCGGCAAAGGAGATTGGTACATCGCGGCTGTGGACAGCATCAACTACCGTTTGTAGTCCTCAGGGAGACCTTCAAGAACATTGTCAGTGAGATCTTCATGGTCCATCGGGTTCCCAAGCAGAGCAAGGGCAATATCAGCTTTGGTGTGAATGAACTGCATGTACTCATCTATGGTTTTGGTTCCTTTGACAAAGTATTTGAGTTGATTTCGCAGTTGCTTGATGTCTCCTCTGGTTGGTTTTGCATAAGTTGAAGCAAGAGTGTTCCAAGCTTCAAAGGAGGAAGTTGCGGCTGCAATGAGTGGCTGATTTGCAACTTCAATAGCACCGATCAAGGCGTTGTAGAGAAGACTGTCCTGGCGGAGCCAAACAGTGTAGTCAGGGTTCACAGCTTCTTGGTTTGTCACCATTATAGTTTTTAGAGGCTGTGTACGTGACCCATCGATGAAGCCAAGTAAGTCATATCCTCTAAGAAGGGCTTTGACTTGTAGACTCCATGTGAGATAGTTGTTCGAAGACAACTTAGTGATGTTGGCCATATTGATGTGGACCAATGGTGATGAAGTGTTGCCAGTGTTGATGACTTTGGTGAGATTATGAGTGGCGGAAGAGGAGGATGAGAAAGACATCTTGGAGAAGACGTTAAAGTTTTAGGATTTTAGGAGCGATATTACTCTGATACCATATAGGAAAAGATTCTTTCTTATTGAATAATGACTTTGTACATTGGTGTTTATATATACACATCGTAGGAGGTTATGAGAGAATATATACAAGAAGATATGATTTAGATACGATATTAATTGGGAAGATATGTATATATATTCTATACCGCTATCAACAGGTTAATCTTCTTCTATTATTGCATCCTTCTGTTTTGAATTTGTGACAGGTCTGAAGTTTGTCTCGTCCTCCTCCTATGTTTTGAATTTGTAAGAGGTCTGAAGTTTTTCTCGTCCTCCTATGAAATGACATTTAGAATGTTCTTCTTAATTGTATCATAACCAGCTCTAGTAGCAGTGATGTGATAAAATGAGAGTGCTATTTCAAGGTTGACTCGATATCTGAAAAATGTTAAGACGAAGAGAGTATATATTTGTCACTTTATTTCAGTGTCTAGAAATTTTTTTGGTCTAATTAAACGTTTCTTCTGATTACAAATACTTGGGAAATAAACAAATAAAATGACCACGTTTCTTAGAATCTATATAATAATGATTCACTTTTGAAGCTCCTAAGGCTATCCACATCAGCAGCTGAGTGGACCCCGCATATTTAAATTTTAAAAGCTTATAGTTTTTTTAAAATGATTATAAACAATGAATACACTTTAGCAAAGTGGTATAAGACATTTAATTAAGTCTGCAAGTGTGTGGGTTCAAACCACGCAGCTGTTATGTATTTTAGTTTTTTCGTTTGGATTATTATCATATGGTTTTTTAGTTTTAATGTTTTTTTTCTTCTGAACTTATTGTTTAAAGCCCAAAATAGTGGAAAATCCTAAATTTTGACGAACTCAAACCCAAAAACAATTAAAAATGGATCAAAAAACGAATATCCAAAAAAAGAAGAAAAAAAAACGAGTCTCACGCGACAATATCATATCCTAATATATATTTGTACTGTTAGAACATATTTCCTAATATATATTTTCAAAAAATTATGTATGTGAAATAAAATAAAATAAATAGTTTTGTTATTTATAAAATAACTATGTAATTTCTCTTCAATTTTTAATAGTTACTATAATTTCATTTTTATCAGACTCCGGCGGATAGATTTCCACAGTCGATGACGCCGTAAAGAAAAATACCACATTATTCATGAACAAAATCCAAACTTACAAAAAAACATATCCAAACCTATCTATTGAAACCCAAACAACAAATATTAGATTAAATTAAAGTTATTTTCAAATTGATAAATCGTTTAGTACAAATATAAATATTATAAATAAATATTTATATCAAGTTTTGACATCCGATATAAAAAACTATTTCCAATAAAAAAAAAACAATATCACAAAAAACACAGATCCCAATCCCGCGCTTGCGCGGGGGTTATGCAGCTAGTATCAAGAATACTATGGTATTTAAAGTAATCAACACATTTTAATAATTTTTTGATATAACAGAGATTTAAAAAAATTATCTAGAAATGTTTAATGCTTACAGTTCTTATTCTTAGTTAGTTTGCTCAGTTCTTTTTAAATATTTAGTTTTCTCAGTCTTTTAATCTGCTTACCAGCTGTGTCCCCTTAATCGAGACACTCTTATGTGTCTCCTTTTTCCACACAGGCACGTCACTTCACAACCTAGCTCTCCCTTAATCCTTATTAAACTGGCTACTAATTCATAAACTATCTCTATTCTCTTTCTGGATCAGATACGTTTCTTCAACAATTTTTAGCAAGCAATGGCATTCTCTCTCCTCTCTTGTTTTCAACCAAGGTAACCTTAAAACCTTATCTCTCGACTATAGTTTCTTGATTTCGCCTAGGTTTTGTTAGCTTTACTTGGTATTCTAATCAAGATCTCTTTGGATAATGCTCGTTAACTTCATATTGGGATATATTGCAATATCTTCATATGCTAGTCCTTTTTTTCTTGTCAAGTGATATGTTAGTACTCTCTTTTGACTTTCTTGGTACCTTTTTCAAATTGTGGACTTGTAGCTGCAGTCCGATTCAATCTCTTTGAAAGATAGATAAGCTCGCTTTCTTTTTACAGGTCATGGTTTGTAGGCGACAGAAGAAGTATGTTCAATGTCTCATCCACGCCATGTGCTCAGGTGGGGTTTTCCACAAAGACCATCGAGCGCAAGGAATCAAGGATAGGAAGGCAACCAATCGTTGTACCGTCAAATGTAACCATTTCATTACAAGGTCAACACTTGAAAGTCAAAGGTCCTTTGGGAGAACTCGCTTTAACTTACCCACCAGAAGTTAAGCTTACAGAAGAAGACCACGGTTTCTTGAGGGTCAGGGAAACCGTGGAAACAAGAAGAGCCAAAGAAATGCACGGCCTTTTCAGGTTACAAAGTTCTCAGCCTTTTTTTTAAAAAAAAAAAAAAAACTTTAGTTTTAGACTTTTAGTGCTGATATCCCTTTTAATAAATTTAGGACACTTACTGATAACATGGTTGTGGGGGTATCAAAGGGATTTGAGAAGACGCTTGAGCTCAAAGGTGTTGGTTATCGTGCGACGGTCCAAGGAAAAGAATTGGTGTTGAATCTTGGGTTTTCTCACCCGGTTAAGATTGAGATACCAGATAGTCTCAAAGTGAAAGTGGATAAGAAGATTAAAATTTTCGATAAAGAAGAAGTTAAGATAACAATTGTCATAGTGAGTGGATATGATAAGTGTGAGATTGGGCAGTTTGCTGCTACGGTAAAGAAGTGGAGGCCAGCAGAGCCGTACAAGGCTAATGGAGTGTGCTATGCTGATGAGATTGTTCATAGGAAGAAAGGAAAAGATCGAAAAATTAAGTGAAATTTTCATATTGTTATCTACGCCCTTCTATATATGTTTGTCTCTTTATTTCAAGGTTGATTTGGTATCTGAAAAATGTTAAGACGAAGTGAGTATATTTGTCTCTTTTAATTCGATGTCTGTAGAATTATTCTTTTTTTTTTTTGTCTAATTAAACGTTTCTTCTCATGTAAAAGTAGAATCACCTCTTCCTCCATGAGACTTGACTCCCAAGGCAAGAACATAGCTAAAGAATAAAAACAGAGTAGTGGAACAATCAACGTCATCATTTATCCACACCCATGCACACTTATTATAAAGAACAGAACTGAAGTAGATCATTCATTATGTGGACTAGGGGTAGAGAATGTTTTCTTCAGTCGAACATGTATTTGATGCTCTAGGTGAGAATGCTAACGTTTTAATCATCACAAGTTGCTCTTCATGATCATCTATCTCAGTGATGATTTTCAATGTTTTTTAGTCAAGTTTTAGCTCACGAAAAGTGTGACAAAGTGCGGTTCTAATCCATATCACAGTGTGTAGAGAGGATTAACTTGAAATATATCAACTTTCAGAAAAAAAACTATTTCAAGAACGGGAGCCCTATGCAATTACAAAGACCTTTAACTCCAAGTCACTTCCGCATTCAAGATGGAAATGGAAACAAAGTTTAGGAATCAGCGTCCATGTTTACATATGTATGCTTTTAAAAATAGACTTTTAATTTATCATGTGGAGACGGTGAATAGGATTTTGATCAGTAGAATTTTCTAATAGGAATAGAATAAAGCAAGAACAATAAGAAATTCAAAACCCTCAAATAATATGAAAAAAAAAAGAAAAACATAAAATACTAATAAGCATATCTGAGATTCAATTCAAAAGTAACCAATGAGATGTGACTGGATTTGTTATCAAGAAGAATGCAAGCTTGACAGGTAGGCGAAGCATCTCTAGTTTCTTTTTTAAACGGAGTCGGAGCTTTCCGAGGAGATATTAACTTTCTTCAAACATTTTCCACTTCTTAAAATGAATGCTGCTACTTCTTTCTCGTCTTCGGTTCCTTCATAGCCTACCCATTCAAAAGTTTCAAGACTCGATGACAGACATTCAGGAACTGATCTGGGTTCATACCAAAAGGAGCGCTGTTTTTGATCTCGAATGCAATGACGCTGGGATGAATTGACGGGACAGATTAAGTGCATTTATAGAAATACTAATGAATGAAACTGAATATTTTGGGATGAAATGTACACATATATATATATATATATATATATATACACATATATATATTTATATACCTTCAGTTTGAGGGCTTTTAAACCAGGGGAATCTCTGAGTACACACATAAGTAGATTGAACCATTCTGTCTCAGATGTGCATATTCTTAAACGCACAAGACGGTGGAAAACATTGCCAACAAGATATGTATCCTGCCATAGCAAAAAAAAAAAGGAGATCAAGCATACTATTAGGAAAAAAAAAGATGGAAAAATTACTTAATTTTCGTAGTAGTCAAGAAGATATTTACCTTTGAGTACGAGTTTAAACATAAATAAAGGTCCTTCACTGTAGTAATAGCACTCAGAATTTTGGAAGGATCATGATTAACGACAAAAGCTGCTTTATCAATATTAGGCATATCATTCTCAATGGTACAGAACCCGCCTAAAATATTATAAACATTCAATTTCTCCAAAGAAGGAGCATCTATCACAAATCCATCCTTATCATCAACATATCTGTCTTCTATTTTATGAAAACATGCAATCTTGAGGGAAGGAACCTTAACTGTGAAAATCATAACATTGTCATCTAGACATTGGTCCACTTCCAAATCTTCAAGAACATGACAACATGATAAAAGCCTCTTGACAAACTCATCACCGGGGTACTTCACAGATAAAAGGCTCAAAGTTTTAAGGAAAGAGAAAGAAGGCAAGGTAGAAGAATCTATAAGAGTCACACTCGTTAAATTCAAGGTCACAAGCATTCCACAGCCTGTGTATATACTCCTTGGAAGTATAACAGGAGTTGTACTGGAAGAACAGTCGATCTCGATACTCAAGTCACGCACATGGCGTTGAGCAGCGATTTCAGTCCACATTCCAATATCAAAGACAGCAGAAGCTCGAGTAAGTTTGAAACGCAGTGTTTCTATTGGTTCCACGTGCAGAATCAAAGACCTGTCAACAAAGCGCGAAAATATTCCAATATCTTCATAGATACTGTCGTCGAACACAAGTTTTGGCACTGACTTCCAAAGAGGAAGCCAACTTTTTGACAAAACCATAGTCTCCACAACATCTTAAGCGGTAGGCAGTTTTGACAGTATTCGCAACAGAAGTGTATCAGGCAGCTGACTTATCCTATCCATGATTTAGCAAGAAGTCCCAAACCAGACACCAGAGCCTACAAATATTAAAATAGGAACAAAGGATGTGAAACTGTAGGTATGTGTGTTGAAAAGACAGGAAAAGAATACCAAACTCATGGACCCTTAAAAGTGGCAGATTATTCATAGAGTAGCTAGGAAAATACCTGGAAAGTAAAGACCCCTTGAGTGAAACTCGTTGAGGGGAAAGATGAAAGAGTCTTGGCTTTGCCTCTTACAATATATATAGAACCCAAATTAATTAATTTGAGTGGTGCAACTTCCAAAAAAAAAAAGAGAGGGAATCAACGAGTCTTTTTTAAATGTCACCTATTCCCCTAAAGACCTTCCAGCTTCTCTTAGGGAAAAGAAAATAACTTTTAATTCTAGCGGCCATTGGGAACATAAAGCAAACAATCATTGCGTTGTTAATTCAGAAGTTTAACAGTCATGTATAATGCACGTATAGATAAGTTTCCTATATGACTGTCAAAGTTATGTCTTTATCTCAATGTTGATTCGGTATATGAAAAATGTTAAGACAAAGAGAGCATGTTAGTCTCTTTATTTCAAATGAAACGATTCTTGTAAGGTTGTCGGCACGTATTAGTAGAGACTAGAGACTAGAGACTTTTCCCGGGCTACGCCCGGGTTTTTTCCTATATTTTAATTTTGTTTCGTTTATGATAGGGTACTAGGTGATTTTCCCGTGCTCATGCACGGATATGAATATTTATAAAAGTAAAATTTTATATTAATTGATTGATATTTAGTTTTAGTTTTGAATCAATTTATATGTACAATTTATATTAATAAATATTATATTATTCTAATTATACATATGATTTTGGATATATTATTATCGGTTTAATTATTTTTGGATCAATAGTCGGTTTGGTTATCAATTTGGTATATTGGATAATATCTATTTTTCGAGTTCAGCTATAATATTTTTTGTTCTAAATATAATAAAGTTTTTATTAATTTTCTTATTTTCATTTCGGTTGGTTATTATCTTAGATATGTAAATATATTCTTAGATATGTAAATATATTATAGTTAAATTATGTATAAGTTAATATATATTGTGCTTAAAATGAAATAAATAATAAGCTGAAGTGTTTGATGCAAAATTAAATAAATGAATATAATGATAATATTTTGAAGTCTCATGCATATATATAAATTTTACAGAAGAATTAAATTGTAGTTGGTTAATGTTTTCTTTTTCTTTTTAATATGCTTTGAGTCAACCTCTAATTTATATGTATAAAATTAAATATATTATTATTATTATTATTATAAAATTATATGTTCTTATTGTAGTTAGATGTTATATAAATTAGATTAGTGGAGTTGTTCATTTTGTGAGTATATATTAAGTTAAATATATTTTTAAATTAAAATTGAAGTATAACTACTTTTTATTTTAGTTAAGTCAAATCAAATTAATTTTATTTATCGCTTAAATATACATGTATTTTCATAATATTTTATTTACTTTTCATTTTAGTTAAGTCAAATCAAATTAGTTTTATTTATCGCTTAAATATAAATGTATTTTCATAATATTTATCAATTATATGTTGATTTCTAAAAAATATTAGAAAATAAAGTGTAACTGATAAATTTTTGGATGTTCATGAACATATATATTTTTATTATTTTAAAAATATATTTTATGTTATTTAAAAATATATATTAATTGGAGTATTACTATTTTGTGAACTTTCCTTTTTAATAAGTCATATTTTATACATATAATTTCGTCTTTAAATTTGTTTTATAATTTTAGAAATATTTCCTTTTTATTATATATGTTATTTGGAAAAAAGTAAAAAAGAAACTAAATAAAAAAATTAATAATAATCTTAAAATCTAACAATTCATTAAGGGTATCTATGTAATCAACCATCGCGAGAGTTAACGTGAGCGCGACACATAGGAAACTGACTTCTCAAATAATATTATAGAGATATTTAACTGCATATTTTATACTTAGACTAAATAACGTACATAAATTATTAAAAATTGAAATTTTTTGTATTGTTTTTTTCATGACTAAAATTAGAAAATTATTAAAATTCTTTTTTTTTCTTTCAATATCAAAATACATATAAGTTGATAACCAATCTTTTGTCGTTTAAATGGATGTAGAGCTACCAATATGGTGCACAGAGTCAATATGAGTATGTGTCTTTGTCGACAAAAAAAAAATGATAACCAATTGAATAAAATAATTTATTTCAAATTCAATTATTCTTTTAACTTATTTATTTGAATTTATGAAAATGTGGTTAAATTAACATATAATTCAAATATTTGTTTAAAATCAAAAATATATATTTTATATTTTAATATATATTATAAGCATGTTTTATAAAAAATTGAAATACTATAGTTTTTTATTTACTAAATAATTATTAACATAGATATATAAATATATTTAAATTTTATTTGAAAATAACTGAAATTTTAACATTTAATTTTAAACTATAATTATTAAGGGCATAAAATATAATTTTAACAATTTTCTTGCTAGGGTTGGCCCTAGGCTACGCCCGGGATTTTTTTTTTTAATTTTTATTTTTATTATATATTTTGTATGTATGTTTATTTGATATATATATGGCATAATCTATTATAAAAATATAAGTAGTTTGATAATTATAAAATTATTTTAATTTTTTTCTGTTTTACAAATTCCAAAAATTTTAATATCGAAATTTCTGATATTTTTCTATTGGAAATTATATATAAGGTGATGAGCAAAATAAACAAAAATTGATTAAATTTTAATTATGTGTTTGATATGGTTGGATTATAGAAATGTTTCATATCACTTATTGAAAAAAAAAAAATTTCTAATTGTTCTCCTAGCAATTTAATTGACACTCGCCTATACATAATCAATTCATTTAAAATATATTTTTTCTTGAAATACTAATTTAAAAATTTTAGAAGTAATTATTAGAATGATACGTCTTTTTGTAGTTCACGGGAAAATGTAATCCTAGCCTAATTGAAAAGGACCGTGTCAAGTTTGTAATGGGCTGATTTTGTGATATCATACCTAAATATGTAAATGATAACAACAGTCTTGAAACTTTGGTTGGAGAATAGTCGATGTGTCACATATAAAACTAATCAACCCATTCCATTTTACACTGGCAAGTAGTGGCAACTTTTCACACAATACTGGTAATCAAACTCTCAGTCAAACTCTCACATAATAAGCTAAAGCATACACCTTTCTGAAATCAGAGTAGCATTATATATTTAACACCTCTAGGGGACCAGTTTTTGTTCATTCATTCCTATGGTTTGTCTGGTACAATGACCGTCTTTTGGGAAAGTAAATCATGAGGAAATGTATCATCAGAAGTCAAAACAGAAGTGTAGAGCTTTCGTTTGGAAGTAAACCCACTCCATTCTGCATAGGTTAGATAAAAAAAAACCAAGATATAATAAATATGTGTGAAATGAGTGGAAGGTAATCTTGAATTCCTACAGTATCTACTAACCTATGATTTCTCATTCAGTTCACAACTCGATGAAATACAACATAGTGCCAAGGTGTCTGAGAAAGTAAGTCTTGATCCACCAATGTTGTCAACAACAAATAAATAAAGCGGTAATAAAGATTCCTGGAAAATATAATTACACACAGCTGATAAAAACCCAAGTTCTAGAGAAAGACCAAAACTTTCACTCTCACATTAGAGCTCTTGATATCTGATACAGGAAAAAAAAAAACCAATCAATCACAGATATCAAACCAATCCCAAAGCAAACTATCCCAGATCTATAAAGTTGAACGCTTTATCTAACGTAGAGAGTATGAAGAGTGTGAGAGAACTTACTGATGTAAGGTGCAGAGAACAAAGCCATGGTTTATTATAACAATGATATCAAGCCTAAGGAAAAGATACGGTGAGATGTAGACATCAAGGCTAACGACCCGTATGAAGCAAATGTATTTGGAAAAAGACGTGTTCTCTCTCTGTTCATATAAGACTAACATGGAGATTATTATGGAAGTACCTGAGGTAAGAGTGGATCTATCGGTTCCCTTTAGTGGCAGCATCTAGAGCTGCAATGTCATACAACACAGTAAAAGCAGTTCAAGTTGAATGTTCATATATAAACAGAAACTGAATCTATCGCTTCAAAGCCTTCATAAGATTACTGTTTTTAATCTTACCGGTTTCATGAAGGCAACCTGCAATATCTTCAAAGCAACAAATATAATCAACTGAGCTTTCAGTAGACTATAACACCATTAAGGATCCCTCGTTAGCTACACAAACAAATATATAACTTTAAGCAAATAAGTTATCATGTGAAAGAAAGAAACAACTTTTATTATACAAACAGATCAAAAGCATCAAACTTGGCAATGTTTTGATCGTTCTACTGGTGAATCTTATAAACCGGTCAAAAAGTCTTGTTCAGAAAGATGCAAATCAATTGCAGTGACAGTGAATGGATTGATACAACAAAGATTTAAGATTGAACATTGTACATGCTGCAATACCTTACCATAGACAGTATTGAATCATGAGGAGAGAGTAAATGAGTGTTGATGATTATAATTTGTTTGTGAGTATCGTACTGTAAGGATGAACTGATTTTACATATAGCAACTGTGCAGCTCGGTCACAACAATCATTGAAAAGCAAAAGTCTCGATCTTACATATCTAAAGTACTGCAACAGCTATGGACAAACCTAATTAAAATTCAAGGAAGAACCTGTGCATCTGAAGTGATCACAGTAAGGTTCTGAGGATAGAGCAATGTCTTCTTCGATGGTGAAGAGGAATCACTGAGTTCTTCGCCTCTGTGATTTAGAAGCGTATCCCAAACAGGTGATCCGCGGATGTTGTATTCTTTGACCTCCGTGAAGTCCCGGAGAAAAACCTAACGTTGTCTTGAAAACTCCCGTTCCAGCTGATCGGAAACTCCTCTTCTCCCAATCAATGGAGACTGTACCCGCCTGTCCTCCTCTTCCTCTTAATGGTTGATACAATTAGGTTTACACATATGGCTTTATGTAAGAGTAGTAGAAAGGGGAGGTGGAATGGAAAACTGAAGAAGAATTGAGTATATAAAGGAGGAGGAAAAGATAAAGCTGAAACGAAACTAAACCATAAAGAACAAATTTATTGATCGAGATGTAGTGGAGTCTTGATTGTGCAAAGGTGGATCGATAGAACTCAATAGCTATGGTTTCAAGCGGAGAAGACGAAGAGGTAGAAGCGTAGATCCTCAAGACTTCCGCGTAGGGTTTCTCTCGTTTTGGTACATTTCGCGTAATGATACGGAAGCCCAGAGAGATGGTAAAAAAGCGTAGCCGCTTGCATACGAAGCCCTGTCAAAAACACAAATACACATGAAGCCCAACGTATAGGTAGATTCTCAAAGTATGACGTGTTTTAATGGAATTTTGTGATTGGAGAAATATATTAAGTGACGTGGACATGCTAAAAGGGCTTCATTTGCCCCTTTTATTTATAGTAGATATCATCTCTTCCTCCATGAGACTTGACTCCCAAGGCAGGAACCTAGCTCAAGACTAAAAACAGAGTAGTGGAATAATGTCCTACAGGGTGACTATGTTTAATCTTTATGAATCACTATATTGTGATATAACAGACTAACTATAAACAAGTCATTTATTTCACATATACACTAACACCGTTGAACTGGATCATTCATCCATTTAGTGGACTATAGATAGAGCATGTTTATCAGTCGAAATCAACTTGACATGTATTTGATGCTCTAGCTGAGAATGCTAACGTCTTAATCATCTCAAGTTGCTCTTCATGAAATTCTGTCTCAGTGAGTATTTTCACCATTTTCAAATGACAAGAATTCCTCAAGATATAAGTCACAAGATCACTCTCATCTTTGGCTCCTTTGTAACGTCTCCACTCAAAATATTCAAGACTCGTTAACAGGCAATCCGGTACAGAGCTAGGTTCGTTCCAACACCCGCCTTTGCTACAATCCTTATGTGTCTGAAAAAAACATTTTGGTATTAGATCGTCGAACAAGAACAAGAAAAACATGAGAGGTAATAAGTTCACAGAAACGTATTTACCCGTTTAAGCTTGAGAACTCGTAGTTCAGGAGTTGCTCTGAGCAGAAACATTAGTAGATTCCACCACTCTGCTTTACAAGTACATATCTCAAGTTTACCTTTCAACAACTTGTTCATCAAGTTTGTCATAACCAACTTCAACATTAGCTTCCACAAGCTGAGGCATATCTTTAGCCAAACAAAAAGAGCCACGATAATCTCTGATGTTTAAATACTTCAAAGAAGGAGCATTAATCACAAACCCTAGACAGTTTTTTCGATAATATTTTGCTGATCTATTCAGAGATAAACTCTGTAGTGAAGGAACGTTGATAGTGAAAATGAAAACATTGTCGTTAGGACAACACTCCACCACCAAATCTTGGAGACTAGAGCAGCTTGATAAAATGGTTTCAAGAGACTTGTCATCTGAGTACTTCACTGACAAAAGGTGTAAGATCTTGAGAGATTGGAAACAAACCAAGGAAGAAAAACCGACAAGACTTGCGTTTTTAAGCTTTAGAACACGGAGTGTTTGACAAGCATAAAAACTCCTAGGTAGTCTGATAGGATCTTCTTTGGTTGTATAGTCTAGTTTTAGCTCAAGAACACCGTGATCAACCGCGGTTCTAATCCATACCCGAATGTCTAGAGGACTAACTTGAAACGTATCAACTTTGTTGTATAGTCTAATTCCCTTTCCTTTACAAAAATCATCAAACACTTTGTTGCAGTACTCCAAGCCATTATCTGTCCTTAGAGCTTTAAGTGTTTTCCCACTTTGATTTTCAACCAAGGCTAACCATTCTACAAACTTAGAGAAAGCCTCATCCTTCGTCTTCAAGAAATACACCCATACTTTCCTCGAGTAATCATCCACAAATGAAATATAATACTGACACCTTGATAGACTCGGAGTAACATTAGGTGATCCCCATAAATCAGAGTGAACGTAAGCTAACGGTTCATCTGAGTTATGTTTTCCTTTCTTGAACGACAGCTTGTGAAACTTGCCAAGAATGCAGTACTCACACTCTTGTTTATCTTTAATATCTTCAGATCTCAGAAATCCAGACTTCACCAGACTTTGCATTCCTCTAAGACTCATATGTCCTAGTCGGCTATGCCATAAAGACGTTAAGTCTAACTCCCCAGAGACAGTATTGGCTTCCTCCTTTATTGGTGAACCATCAAGAAAATATAAGGTATCTTTATAATCAGCTGCTATAACCTCCTCATCATTCTTGAATACCTTCAGACGAAAGTCTTTAGATTGAAACCAACATCCCAGAGTTTCAAGTTGACCTAGAGATATTAAATTCCTTCTTGCAGTAGCAGAATATCTTACTCCAGTCAGAATAACCGTAGACTTATTGTGATTCTCAACCTTAATCTTCCCAATAGCTGTGACTTCTCAGTAAGTATCATTCCCCATTAGGACCTTTCCTCCATTTATCTCTTCAACATCGAACATAAGATCCTTTCGGTAAGTCATGTGATACGAACATCCTGAGTCAACAACCCAGCCTTCCCGGTTAGCTAAACTAGAAGCAGTAAGCATCATAGGTTCATCATCCTGAGCTTTCACAATACTTGCTTCTGCTTTGAATGAACCATTTTGATTGTTCCTCTTAGGACAATCCTTTTTGAAATGCCCTTCAGCTCCACATATCCAACACGTCCTTTTAAACTTAGTTTTCGACTTGCTTCTGTGACTTGACTTTCCTTTTGACGTGTTGTTGTTTCTCTTTTCAGAACGACCTCTTGACTGAAGATACAGCCCTTCGTTACTAGTGCCAGAGGAGCCTTGACCACCTTTAGCCTTCATGTCAAGCTCAATAGAGTAAGCTGCACTCGTAATCTCCTTTAACGAGATTGTATCTTGATCTCTTCCATATTTGAGCGTATGCACTAACGGTTCAAACCTTCTAGGCAAGCTATTCAAGAGTATCACGGCTTGATCCTCTTCACTCAAATCAACATCGAGACTTGCAAGATCAGATACCAGCTTTGTAAATGCATCCAGGTTCTTGTCCAGGTTTTTATCTTCATCCATCTTATAACTGTAAAACCTTTGCTTTAGGTAGAATCTGTTAGGCAGGGACTTGATTTGATAAGTAGCTTCTAGAGCTGTCCACATCTCGAGTGCCGTCTTAGACTTAATGACTTTTCTTAGCACCATGTCACTAAGGCTTAGACTTATCAAGTTCCTTACCCTTCTATCCATCACCAGCCACTTAGAGTCTGTGGTCTTTAGATCAGCATCTTCTTCTGCTATCCCTTTGCCTTTAACGTCTGCCTCCTCAGGTTGTAACACTGAGTCCAACCCAAGTATCTCCAACTGAGCCAAGATCTTATGTTTCCATAAAGCAAAATCCCCTTCACCATCAAACTTCTCCACCTCGAACCTTGCCTTCGTAGGTTCCATGACGAATACTCCCAAGCTTGATCAGAACCTGTAGAATACCAGACGTAGAACACAACCACAGCAACACAGTCGACAGAGAAGAAATCCCGAAAACCACAGAACCAGATAACCAATAGAAAACCAGAAAATCCAGAGAAAACCACATAAATATTCAGATCTATTACTGGTGACCCTAACCTGAAGAATACGATTAGTAAGAGATTCCTTAAACTGAATCGATTTACAGGTTAGACACGATCACCTCAGATCTGAACCTCCCTGAGCCGAAACCGTGCTCTGATACCACTTGTAGTGGTTTAACCTTGTGAACCAAGTTATCTAAGTCATCTTTTAGGTTTATGTTGATGATGTTCGTTGTTTGTTGTTTTGCAGATATGAAAATGACACAGAGAAATAGAGTTCCCAAGGGGTATTAACGAACACCCTTGGTACGTCTCTGGAGAAAGGAAACTGATTACAAGCTATGGAAACACTCACCAAGCTCACACCTCTCACCGGAATCTCACGTCACTCACCGGAATACAAGATCAGAGTATTCACCCAGAACAAGATGATCACACACCCAATTCCTCATGTGTTTACTCTCACCCTCTCAATCCCTTTGACGTAAAGCTTATTTCTCCAAGTTAGATTCCTTTGTTCCCTTTCTCCTCTTATACTCTTGATGATTCCTTCTGATCCATACATCAACTTGTATGCCAGCTCACCATTGGTGTAACGGAAACGCACATGACAAGATTCCTTTCCGTTGAGCCACCAAAAGCTGCACTTGATCAAAACGCAGAGTATAAGTCTTCTGGGCTTCACTTCCTGACTTCAGCTTCTCTTGGGCTTCGCAACAATACGCTGAGCCCATACTGTAATCACTTTAGCCCATAACCCGGAATTGGTCAAACACCTGTGACAGGGAACATAAAGCAAACAAAACACAAAATCATTGTGTTTTAGCTATTAACTGCGTTGTTAATACAGAAGTTTAACAGTCATGTATTATGCACGTATAGATAAGTTTCTTATATGACTGTCAAAGTTATGTCTTTCTCTCAATATTGATTCACTATATGAAAAATGTTAAGACAAAGAGAGCACGTTCGTCTCTTTATTTCAAATTGAACGTTTCTTCTAAGGGTGTCGGCATCTATTAGTAGAGCTATCATCTCTTTCTCCATGAGACTTGAGTCCCAAGGCAGGAACATAGCTGAAGTGAAACAAAGCCCTAGAGAGTCACTATGTACAAGTAACATCAGTCATTTATTCCACACATGCACACAAACATTAACACCATTGATCATTCATCCATTTAGTGGACTATAGATAGAGAATGCTTATCAGTCGAAATCAACTTGACATGTATTTGATGCTCTTGGTGAGAATGCTAACTTCCTAATCATCTCAAGTTGCTCTTCATGATCATCTGTCTCGGTTAGTATTTTCACCATTTTCAGATAACAAGAATTCCTCAAGATATAAGTCACAAGATCACTCTCATCTTTGGTTCCTTTGTAACGTCTCCACTCAAAATACTCAAGACTCGTTAACAGACAATCCGGTACAGAGCTAGGTTCGTTCCAACACCCGCCTTTGCTACAATCCTTATGTGTCTGAAAAAAAAAAATCATTTTGGTATTAGAACTTGAATAAAGAAAAGAAAAACATGAGAGGTAATAAGTTAACAGAAACGTATTTACCCGTTTAAGCTTGAGAACTCGTAGTTTAGGAGTTTCTGTGAGCAGAAACATTAGTAGATTCCACCACTCTGCTTCACAAGTACACATCTCTAGATGAACAAGTTGTTGAAAGGTAGTAGTAGTAGTACCAATAGGACATGGAGCCTGCGTAAACCACAGTTAAAACCATCTTCTCTTTGTCTGGTTAAAGATAAAAAGAAAAGATAGAATGTATTAAAGAGACAAGAGTAGATTACATTTGAACATATCGAAAGACGCTTGACAGAAGTGAGAGATCCAAGAAGCTCATCAAGTTTTTCATAACCAACTTCAACATTAGCTTCCACAAGCTGAGGCATATTTTCAGCAAAACAAAAGGAGCCACGATAATCTCTAATGTTCAAGTACTTCAAACAAGGAGCATTAATCACAAACCCTAGACAGTTTTTTCGATAGTATTTCGATGGTCTATTCAGAGATAAACTCTGTAGTGAAGGAACGTTGATAGTGAAAATGAAAACATTGTCGTTAGGACAACACTCCACCACCAAATCTTGGAGACTAGAGCAGCTTGATAAAATGGTTTCAAGAGACTTCTCATCTGAGTACTTCACTGACAAAAGGTGTAAGATATTGAGAGATTGGAAACAAACCAAGGAAGAAAAACCGACAAGACTTGCGTTTTTAAGCTTTAGGACACGGAGTGTTTGGCAAGCATAAAAACTCCTAGGTAGTCTGATAGGATCTTCTTTGGTTGTATAGTCAAGTTTTAGCTCAAGAACACCGTGATCAACCGCGGTTCTAATCCATACCCGAATGTCTAGAGGACTAACTTGAAACGTATCAACTTTTAAAGAAAAGGTTTCAAGAACTGGAGCTTTATGCAATAGCAAAGACCTGTTAACGAACTCTGAGTCACTTCTACATTCAAGATGGAACTCAAGTTTAGGAACCAGCGTCCAAAGAGTCTCCCATCGTTTTGAGAGAAGACTCGTGGCAACACGTTCTTTGATCTTAGCCAAAGAGAGTATCTTCAAGAGCAAAGCATCAGGTAACTCGCTGATCATATCCATCTGTAAAGTCAGCAAAACAAAAAAAAAGAGTCAAACTCTGCATTAGTTTGCTTGAAAGAACTAGTAGATGAGAATAGCAACTGAAATTAACAACAAGTGTATGAATGTTTTACAGAACAAACAATTAACCACAGAACTGGACAATAAATTAAACAAAATCTTAAACTCACATGATACCTAAACTTGAATCCATTCTTAACAAATTTGCATATGTGGTTTAAAGATTTACAGAACTAGAGGAAGAAATAGAACCAAACTTAGCTCACATGATCTTAGTTGAATCCGATCTTGATAAATATGCAGATCTGATATAATGAATCTCGATATTGATGAGACATTTGTTATAGGTAGACTTTATGTTAGTCTTTTAATATCATTATTTATATATTTAATTAATAAAGAAAGGGAATGCTTTGGAAGTGGAGTTTGATCATGAAGATATGGTGAAGAAGATCTTGGTCAGTTAAATGCTCTAAACAGTACTAAGTTTCTCTTACAAGGGCAATGATAATTGTCATTTAACATGTGCTTTTTGTTCTTTATTAACACAAGCACCGAATGAGGATAAAACTAAGATGCAGATTAAAAGCATTCAGAGGTTCTAACATTCAGATACATGAAGGCAACAACAATCCAAACGATGTTAAATAAACACATACTAAACAAAGGTTTCTCAAGACAGCCTCTCAAGTTCATTTCTTTCTTTCTATATTTCAGTCGAATAAGAGCTTGCATGAACTAGAACCGCGTGGAGCAGATGACAACTCCTTGAGCATCTCATGTTTCTCTAGCAGACTACTGCTTGGCTTGGGAGAGATTATCGCTTTCTTCAACCGAGTAGCGTGTTTCAAGATGAATTTCGCCACTTCCTTCTGCCTTTGTGATCCTTCGTATAGTTCCCACTTAAAAGTCTCAAGAGACAACCCCTTGCTAAGAGACGCAGGTTGCTTCCAGCTACCCCCGGGACTAGATGTACGTCGTATATGTTTCTGATATAAAAAAAGAGATAACTAATAAACAACTCCAATGCTCTCTACACAATCAAAAACTGAAACTGTGTTTCGTGTTATCATATGTTACCTGGCGGAGTTTAAGAACACGTAGTTTAGGTGAATCCTCAATCACTCGGGTGAGCAAATCCCACCACCGTGGCGCACAAATGCATAGCTCTAGATGAACAAGCTGAGAGAAGACAGTACCGGAAGGATAAGCAGCCTGCATCAAATACAATAAATCAAACCAATTAGAAAGAAACCAAGTTTTTTTTTTTTGTTGTGTTAAGGTAAAACAGAAAAAGAGAGATGCTTACATCTGAAGTCATCAGACACAAAGCAAGACGCTTAACCGAGGTAAGAGATCCCAGAATCCTCTCAGTGTTTTTATAAATAACATCAACATTAGCCTCAACAACCTCAGGCATATTCTCAATATAACAAAACCCACCCCAATAATCTTCAATATCAAGCCGCTTCAGCTTAGGAGCCGTTATCAAGAACCCATCATCATCTCCTTCAAAAGCTTGCGACGATTTATGCAAAGTGAGAGTCTTCAAGGACATGGCATTAACAGAAACGATCTTAACATTGTCACCAGGACATCTCTGCACAACCAAATCTTCGAGAACAGAGCACGAAGACAAAAGAAAAGGAAGTGACTGGTCATCAAAGTACTTCACATCAAGAAGATGCAAAGTCTTGAGTGACTTAAAGCAAACATAAGAAGAAGCATCAACAAGGCTCATATTCTCGAGTTTCAAAACCACAAGCGTTGCGCAAGTAAACAAACACTTAGGCAATCTAATAGGCTCTACAGCAGGACAGTAACTGATATCCAGCTCACGCACGCCGCGTTCTACAGCAATCCTAACCCAAACTCCAACATCTACATCAGCGTTATGACATATGGAACCAATCTTGACACGCAAAGACTCTAAGATTGGAGCCTTGTGTAGCAGCAAAGACCTGTCTACAAACTTTGTGAACTTGTGACATGTATTGTCGTGAAGCCTGAGGTCGAAGCTGAGCTTAGGGACTAATGTCCAAAGAAACCGCCATCGTTTAGACAAGAGACTCATCGCCACGACATCTTTTGTCGGAAGACGTGAGAGTATCTGTAACAGGAAGTCATCTGGTAAACGACTGATCCTGTCTCTGTAAGCATCCATTTTTTTTTAGAATTACCTGAAAAAGAAAACAAAAATGGGTTATCTTTAGTTTACATCAAGAGGAGCTTAAAGGAGACAACTTTATTATCACAAACATAAGAAGAAGAAACCTTTTCAAAGATTCAACCTTTTTGACAATTTTGGAAACAAATAAAGGTGCGATTTTTTTACTAATTGGGTTTTAGACAGAGAATCACTAGGGACATGATTCGTTTGTAACAATTACACAATTAAACCTAGAGGAGATTTGGAAACTAGACACGGCAACGAGAACGTTTCGAGGAGAGATTTTGATTCGAAACCCCCACATGGATGCGAAGAAAACTTACGGTTTACAGAAAGATTGTTGCTTCAGTGAATGAATGTCTTTTCTTTTATCTCTCTTCTCTCTCTCTCTTTGCTTTTCTATCTCTGTGTCGGATTTTTCCTAACTTTGAGAAGGTTGTACGATAAAAGTTAAAAGAAGCAATAATGACAGGCCGGTTTTTGTGGTTCGGTTCAGTGACAGGCCGGTTTGATTTTGGATTTTATTTTTGGAGCGAGAAACAAACCAAATTATTTTCATATAGTACCAATAAAATATTAACTTCCATTTCTTAAATGAGAAAATGACTAAAATAGATCTAAAAAGTTTTTATCACAAATATAGATTTTCACAATTTTTTTTCTAACATCATATTTTATTAATTTTGTAACCAAGTCATAAGGTCCATATGCATGTCATTAGTAATGATCAGAGGAACATAAAAATGGAAATAAAACATAGAGTTATTCGGAACTGATGTCCTTGCCAGGCAGTCTGCAACTTTATTTCCCATTCTAGAGATCCATTTGAACTGAACCGCTTCAAACTTCCCTTGCCATTTGATCACTTCACGAACCCAATTGTAGGTATCAAAATGAAGACATTTTCTATTAATCATATCCATTGCCTTTTGACAGTCTCCTTCAAAAATGATTCTTTTATAACCTCTGCTCCAACACCATTGCATTGCCATTACCATAGCTTGTAGTTCACTTTCCAACGGACTCTTTACTTTTTTTCCAATGACTTGAACTGCACCTTTGTAGAGGCCTTGAGTATCCCGCACAATCCAACCTGCTCTACTTGGCGTGTCTGAATGTAAGAAAGATCCATCTACGTTACACTTGATCCATCCTTCTGGTGGCCGTTTCCATCTTGTTTCAACCTGCTCCCTAGTTCTTCCATGTTGATTATGTCGATTTTTATCTTGCTCCACTGTGTTGTCTGCCCATTCTTTTGCATCAGTCCTTGCTAATCTTAAGATTCTCCCCCACGGAATCTCTAGGTTTTGAAATAATAAGACATTTCTACTCTTCCACAGTCTCCATAGAATCCAAAACGGGAGATCCTGAAAATGTTGCAGTAGACTTGACGTACCACATTGCAGACATGCATTAATCTTCTCTTCTAGCGTTGTTGAAGGATTATTAATTACCATGTTTGAAACACCTGAAGCCCTCCATACTTTTTGAGCATAAACACAATCAAACAGAATGTGTTGTTCTGTTTCTATAGCTTGACAACATCTAGGACAATGAGAGTTGTTTATGATGTGTCTTCTTCTAAGGTTTTCCCGCGTTGGCAAACTCTTAGAAAGGGTTCTCCAAATAAAGTGTTGGATTTTAGGAGCAGTCTTTGTTTTCCAAATTTTCCTTTTGAGGTTTACATCTCCTGGTGTGGGTATCACTGCAGGGTTGTGTGGAAGGTGAGTGCTTAACCAGTAACCCGATTTAACAGAGTAGAGCCCATCTTCATTGTAATGCCATCCTAACAGATCTAGTCTAGCTGTTGAACATATCTTTATAGCAAGAACTTTATCAACATCATCAGCATGAATGTTCTCTCTAACTTTTCTTTCATCCCAAGCGTTACGATCTGTTGTGAACAGTTCACTAACCCAACAAACATTATTCTCCTCTTGTCGAGGTCTCGGTGCTCTTGGAGGATGATCTGAGATCCAGGGATCTTGCCAAATATGCACTTGTTCACCATTGCCAATAACAAACCTCATTCCACTCTTTAATAAATCTCTACCATAGAGAATAGACTTCCATGCATATGATGATTTCTTCTTTATCTTTGCAGTGAGAATGTTTTCACTTGGAAAATACCTTGCTTTAAGAACACGTGACATCAAACATTCTGGTTGTTGCAAAATCCTCCATGCTTGCTTAGCAAGTAATGCTTGATTAAAGTGTTCTAAATCTCTAAATCCAAGCCCACCTTCTTTCTTTGGTAGACACATTCGATCCCATGAATACCAATGCAGCCCTTTTTTATCTCCTGTACCCCACCAGAACTTTGCAAGAACACCATTTATCTCCTCACAAATCTCCTTTGTTAATCTGAAAATGTTCATCGAAAAAATAGGCATGGCAAGAGCCACTGCTTTCAGTAGAACCTCCTTTCCTCCTGGAGATAAAAATCTATGTTTCCATCCTTGAGTAACTGCTTTAACCTTATCTACTATGTAGTTGAACATCTCAGATTTCTTTGTGCCAAACTGCTCAGGTAATCCCAAGTACTTACCAAGACCACCATCATTATTTATGCCCAAGAGAAGCCGCATTCTTGTTTTTGTGTCTTCAGAGACCTTTGATCCAAATGTAATAGATGACTTGTTTAGATTAATGGCCTGTCCAGATACTCTTTCATATAGGTCTAGTATCTTCTTTAGTTTCCTTCCTGATTTTGAATTAGCCAGCGAGAAGAACAATGAATCATCAGCAAACAATAAATGGTTTACTGCTGGTGCTTGAGTAGCTACTTTAACCCCAAGTAGAGATCTATCTGCCATAGCCTTCTGCATTAAATGTGATAACTCTTCTGCACAGAGGATAAACAAATATGGAGACAAAGGATCTCCCTGTCTAATTCCCCTTTCTGGATTTATGAAGCCTTCAGGTGAGCCATTTATCAGCACTGAGAAAGTCACAGTACTCACACAAGTCATGATCCATTTGATCCATTTCTGATGAAAACCCATCTCTTGCATTGTTCTCTCTAAAAATCGCCACTCCAACCGGTCATACGCCTTTGTGATGTCTGTTTTAACAGCCATATATGATTTTGCTTGTCTTTTCCTTGCCTTGAGACTATGCATGATTTCATGAGCAACAATAATGTTGTCAGATATAAGCCTCCCTGGGATGAAAGCGTTTTGATTTTCAGAGATGAAATGATGCAAATGCACCTTCAGTCTCATGACAAGAATTTTAGAAATGATCTTATAGACTACATTACATAGTGCTATAGGTCTCATTTCAGACATTCCAGCCGGAGGATAAATTTTTGGAATAAGGCAAAGATTTGTATGGTTGAGTCTGTCATCTAAAACTCCTTCCTCAAAGAACTTAGTGACCTCTGTAAAAATCTCTGCCTTAATCTCGTTCCAGTGTTGATGATAAAAAATTGCTGTAAACCCATCAGGACCAGGAGCACGATGAGGACCAATGTCAAATATTGCTTCCTCCATTTCTTCAAGAGTTACTGGTCTGATCAGTTCTGCATTGATTTCATCTGTTACTCTTCGTTGAAACCCTCTGAATACCTCTTCAAAATAGATAGCAGTTTCATTGTTTGATGTGTATAGCTTCTGAAAATACATCTCTGCAACCTTAGCTATATTCTTATGACCTCTTTGTACTACTCCATTTTCATCTTGTATAGATCCAAGATTATTTCTGTTTCTCCTGGCCTTTGTAACAGCATGAAAGTATCTGGTATTTCTATCACCTGATCTCAGCCATCTAATTCTGCTTTTTTGTTGCCAAAATATTTCCTCTTCGACATAAGCTTGGTTCAGTTCTTCTTGAATTCTTGATTTTTCCTGCGTTGTTGAAGTTGCTGTGCACACTGCATCATCTAACCGCTTTCTCAATATACTGATACGTTCCTCAGAATTATTTCTATTTTGTCTTTTCCATATTGATATTTGCTGTCTGCATCGAGCAAGTCTAGTAGCAAGAGGAATCTGTACTAACTGAGCCTGTCCAGACCCTTTCCATCCACGGTTAATTGATTCTTTATATCCATCCTTCCCATTTAGTCTTCCATTATAATGAAACATCTTTCTTGGAATTTCTATATCATATGAGATATAAGTGACTACAGGTCGATGATCAGATTCTCCTATATCAAGAAATTCTGTTTCTGATGCTGGAAATTCATTCATCCATCTACTATTGACCATTGTCCTGTCTAGGCAGCATTGAACATGATGATCACCTCTCTGTCCTACCCAAGAGAACTTGTTACCAATAGATTTGATATCCATAAGATCATTATTGCGTACAAAATCTCTGAATGCTTGAAAAGAGTTTGCAGGTCTGATTCTTCCTCCAATCTTCTCATGATTCCCCAGAATCTCATTGAAATCTCCAAGTAGCATCCAAGGTTCATTTCTCCTTGTCATTCCTATTCTTTCAAGTTTTTCCCAAGTATAGTTTCTCAAACTAGGATTTGGGTTTCCGTAGACAAATGACAAGTAGAAAGAACCTTCATTACTTAGAATCTTACAATCGATGAGATGACTAGATAAACTTAAAACAGAGAGCTGTACATCATTCTTCCAGAATAAAACCAAACCTCCACTAAGGCCTATAGGAGGCACCGTTACATAATTAAGATAACCCAGTTGAGCACCAACATCTCTAATATAATTGTCTTGTTGCTTTGTCTCAGATAAGCCAATGATGTCCGGGAGATACTTCTTGTTTATCTCCTTGAGGCGTCGAACTGTAGAGTCATTGCCAATACCTCTACAGTTCCAGCAGGCTGTCCTCATGGTGGCAATGGTGGTTCAGGGCCCACCGTGCCTCCCAATTTGTTTCCAACCTCTGTCTCACTTCCGTGTTGATCACACTTCCCAGTATGTAGTTCCTGTTGCTGCTCTTTGTGTGCCTCAGAGATGTTAACTCCACTTGATTCTCCTCTCTCACCTCGACGTGACTTCCTTTTATTATCATCAGCCGTTTCCATCCAAGCCTTCCTTTTGAGTGGCTCTCGTGCAGGGTGATTTTCTCCAAATGTGTTTTGAGGGTTGAACATCTCCACCATATCAATATCATCAGAAAACATGGTGCGTTTTGCAGGAGCATACCATAATTCCTCATCACCACCATCCACTTCAGTCTCACTTAGTAAACTGTTGTCTTCATCTTCAGTTGGACCACTCTGTTCCGTAGCTCCACCACCAGACACCTCTTCTGTTACTTGAGGAACCTCTTCTTGAACATCATTATTTTCATTGATTTCTTCAATAATAACTCCTTGGTTTGGGTTCTGATATTCCCCCATTGCGTGTTCCTCATCAGAAAAGTCATCTCCACCATCGTCTGGTCCTTCTTCAGGGCCCCCATTCACAATCAAACACCGTCCAGTATCGTGTGTTATCATGCCACAGGTTTCGCAGAAACCTCTTAGCCTTTCATACAGAAAACGTAGCATAGTGTTAACACCAGCAGCAAACTGAAAATTGCGTCTGAAACGTAGTGGTTGATTGATATCCCAATTAAGTCTGACTCTGATGAACTCCAATCGTGCACCAGCTTCTTCATTGTAATCCATTTGGATATATTGCCCCATCACACGAGCAATATGAAGAATGACTTCACGGTTTAGGAACTGAAAGGGTATGCCCCTTATTTGGACCCATAGAGGAATGAAGTTCAACATAGCCATATCCATTAATGGCGTCCACCTTTGTAAAACCAACATTCGATCTGCATAAGCCCATGGACCACGACGGATTACACTGTCCATGGCTTCTTCAGTAGGAAAAATAAATTGAAAACGCCTGGCTTCAATAGCACGTCCACGAATTAGACCTTCAAGCCCCCAAAATCTTGGCATTGTTGCAATGATGCCTCTGATGTTCTGACGGCGTGGCATCACAGGTCTCCCAATTAGTATAAAACGGTTTTCCTCTGCGGCTTGACGAACTACTTCCAACGGTAAAGCCACTGGAGGATCTTCACTTCCAAGAGCGATATCTTGCATTGCACGGCGAATGTTGTCTGCCATTTTTGTGAGAATAAAATAGAATCGTAGGGGATACTTTAGAATTGTAGACACAAAAGGGATAAAGCAAAGTGATAGAACAAGATCCCAGAAGTGTTTTTTATAGAGAAATCCCAAATTTTCTCCGAAAGTTAAGCCATCATGGGGTAGTAGAAACTTCCACATGGGAAAATAGGGTGTCGTGGATGTAGAAAACCAAGTAAACCACGATCCTCCATCAGTAGAATCATCAACCACTATAATCGTGGTGAGAAAGTAGATCAGAATCTGCAACTGTTTCAAAATCGCCTTGAAATCTCTTGTAACCGTCTTCATCACAGTATTAATTATCTAAATTACTTTCTTCTTTCTAGATTTTCACAATTAAAATAACCAAAATAACACTTAAATGTTTTATTAAATATATATTTTTACATCTTGGGTTAACTAATTTAGATTTTTTTGTTTAAAGTTGAGGAGTGAAGTTTTGGGTCTAGGGTTTCAAATTTTTAAAAATAAAAAAAAAACTTAAAAATTTCAAAATAAAAAATGCTATTTTGTTCATTTTAATTTTCGAGGTCTATTTTTGTGATAAAAACTTAAAATATGGCTATTTAAGAGAATTACCCTTTATAAATTGCTTTTTTGTCAACTAAAATATATATTTTAGCTGACTAAATTGTTAAAGAACTAAAATTTTATATTTATTCTGGCTTCCAACTTATAAATATAAAAGATTATAAAAACTAATAGTCTTCTAGATCTAGGTTCTACTATTTCTTTTTCTTTGTTTTCTATTTTGTGTCATTTAATTCAGTTTATTTTGAGTTTTGAACAATATTTTAAAATTCCAGTAGGATTCATAAGGGAAAATGGGCATTTAATTCCCCAAGTATTTGAAATCGACAGTTTTAATACTCAAGTATTGCTCGCGCAGAATTATTCCCCAACTAATAGTTGACTGAACGAAATTAAGAACGAAATAGTCAACCGTTGACTGGTTAACGGAAAGATAACGGTTTCCGTCAACCTTTTAACGATTGACTATTTCATTCATAATTTCACACAGTCAACTATTAGTTGGAGAATAATTCTGCGCAAGAAAAACTTGAGTATTTAATCTGGCGATTGAAAATACTTGAGGAATTTAAAACATCAATATTTTATTTTATTTTAAATATATAATTTAAAAGATTTTCAAGTCAGATACAATCAATATACGAGATTTTTACTTTTTGAAAGAGCTTTTTGAGCTTTTACAATAACATGTACAATAATAAAAATAGTTATAGTTACCGTTTATTGTTGATGTACTTCATGTTTATAAAATCACATATGGATGATTTCATATCATTTACGGAATCATATGTTGTAAATTAGATCACTACTTAAGACTAGGGATGGCAAAAAATATCGAACCGAATAAAACTAAACCAACTGAACCGAAACCGCTCCAAACCAAACTGAACCGAGTTAAACCGAACCGAGAAAACAATGTGCTTTTGTTATTATTTGAAAACTAAAGTCTCTATTAACTTTATACAATATACTTAAATCCTAACATTAACGATTAATTTTATTAACGCTTTAAAAAAAATCTATTTACTTTAGTTAACTTTGGTTTGATTGTGTTTTTATCAAAAATGATGATTTTTTCAGATATTTTTCAGATATTTTTCAGTTTTATATTATAAATTATCTTATATAAAACATGATTTTTATTAAAAGAACTAAACTAAAGGAAGACAATTAAACCAAACTGAACTGATCCAAACCAAACAAATCGTGGTTTACTTCAGATGGAAGATTTTGAGAACCGGAAAATAACTGAAGTTTCCACCCTTACTTTAAACAGTCATATGTAGTTACATATTCTTTAGACTATCATATATTGTACACCATCAATGCAATGCAATGCGTTATCTTATTTTATTTTCTTTTGTAAAACTCCAAAATTCATTTTCAGAGAAAAGTATCTTATATATTTGTTCCATTGTATATTTGTTCAAACTGAGAATCTTTATAATTTGAAATTATTTTAAAATTCATCTTAAGTTATTTTATAAACATGAAATATATTAATAATAAACTCCAACTATAATTATTTTTATTATTGTACATGTCATTGTAAAAGCTCAAAAATCTTTTTAAAAGTAAAAATCTCGTATATTGATTGTATCTGACTTGAATTTTTCTAAATTATATATATTTTTAAAAAAATGTTGATGTTTTAAATTCCTCAAGTAATTGAAATCGGCAGTTTTAATACTTAAGTATTGCTCGAGCAGAATTATTCTTCAACTAATAGTTGACTGCGCAAAATTAAGAACGAAATTGTCAGCCGTTAAAAAATTGACGGAAACCGTTATCTTTCCGTTAACTAGTTAACGGTTGACTATTTTGTTCCTAATTTTGCGCAGTCAACTATTAGTTGGGGAATAATTCTGCGCGAGCAATACTTGAGTATTAAAACTGCCGATTTCAATTACTTGGGGAATTAAATGTGCATTTTCCCATTGATGGTCGAACAATATTCAGGAGATTCTCATAATATCCTTATCTATCTCTCTCCCTAAGTATTCTCTCCACTCTAGTGTTTCAGTGCTGGACATCATACATTCTGGAACAGATCTCTCGAGGAGTTCCAGTGATCCAAAGGACGCATTCACCAGTTGACCAGAGTGAAAGAGAAAACATTTTAGTTAGTCGGATCAGTGAGAACCAAAACTAAAAGAACATGTAATTAGACAAAGGTAGGGGAATCTGCATTACAATGAAAAGTATGGGAACTCGTAGTTTATGGGAACATTCAATTCAAGCATGTGTGCAAGTAACTTAAACCACCCACTTGTAGATGTGCATAGATCCAAGTGTACAAGCTGACATAACATACTAGGGATGAAGTCAAAAGGGTTTCAAATGTGTACAGACTATGATCCAAAGTTAACCGTTCATCATGGTCAGACGACAAAAAAACATATATCTATAAGAAAAATGCTCATAAGAATTCTGAAAACAGAGTTTGCGCTCCTTCAATGTTTGTTGAAACTTTTAAACCCAAGTAATAATAATGCCCCGAGAATAAAAACGACTAGAACTCTATGTCTCTGAGGCGTATTGTCTTTAGCTGTCCTCCAGAGTTCTCTGACAAATACTTAATCTCTTTGTTCTCTGATTCTGTTCCTTTGTAATCAATCCACTCGACAGTTTCGAGGCTCGTAACCAAACATTCAGGAACAGAACTCGGTCGCTCCCACTGAGTCTGGACATCTCCGGAGCTGCAGTAACATTTCTTACGATCATTTAGGTATGGAGTTGGAACCAAATTTGTTTGACCTTGGAATCTGAGAACTCGGAGTTTAGGGGCACGTCTGAGTATAAGGCGATACCACTCTAAAGAGCATGCACAGACTTTAAGAGACACGAGCTGACTGAAGTCGCCTATTGGATACGAATCCTGCACGTATGTGGCATCATTATGTAAGTGAGTACTGCTGTAATATTGATATAAAAATCACAAACAAAGAAAATAAATTATTACCATTGGTTGTTTTACACATAAGGATAGGTGTCTGGCTGAGGTAACACATCCGAGAAACTTCTTGGAATCGCCATGTGGAAGCTTTATGTTTGCCGTCACTAGGTAAGGCATTTTCACTAGTGAATAGAACCAACCAAAAAGGTTATTAATCGTTAACGACTTTAAACAAGGAGCTTTGATCACATAACCCACATCAACTCCTGGAGCTGGTTCCCCAAAATCATCGACTGTTAAATTGTGCAATGAAGGAACCATGATTTTGAATGCTCTCACGTTGGTATGGCTGCTGCATCGAATTAATTTTAGGTCTTGAAGAACAGGGCAACCCGATAGAAGCCGGTGAAAGATATCATCATCGCTAAAGAAGTCCACAAATTCAAGAGACAAACTCTTGAGTGACATGAAGCAAATATTCAAAGGAACATCAGCTATGAAGGCATGTAGTAAGCTTAAAGTCACTAGGGTTTCACATGTATACAAGCTCCTAGGCAACCGTAAGGGCTCGTGTGAGATTCTAGAATATTGGTAAAACAGAAGATCGCGCACACCGCGAGAAACTGCAACACCAACCCATGTTTCAATATCTGTAGGAAGACAGAAACAACCAACGAATAGATGCATAGTTTCTAGAGCATGAGTGTTGTCGCGTAGTAGCAAAAATTTGTCGATAAAACGTGAAGCTCTCCAGTACTCACTGTTAACTTTTGGATCGGAATACTCAAGATTTGGGGCGTGTTTCCAAAGTGAACACCAACGTTTTGACAATAGGCTTGTGGTTACTGTAACTTTCGATGGAACAAAAGAGAGTATCTTAAAGATCAAGTCATCTGGCAACATACTCATCCTATCCATTGCTAACCCTCACCCCTTCAATAGGTTTTCCTTAATTTTGTTGCCGATGATGAAAAAAGGTTAATGGTGCTTGCTTTTCTCTAGGTCGAAAACCCTAGTAATGATGAGAACGTGGAACAGTCAAACGAAGCTTAACTTATGTTTTTGAAGTTTTCCCATTATTGTTTAGAGGAGATAATAACTGAAAATAAAATTAAGCTGTAACCATCACCGTATACCACGGCGTTTTAACTTCTTTTTTTATACTGATTTTTAGCATGGCGTCTATAACTTCGTACAAACTTTAGATGTGAACAAAGTTGAACCAAAAAATACCCAAAGAAAAAAACATAAATTTTAAAATTGTCATTATAAATACCCAAAGAAAAAACATGGAAATCGCCAGCAGTGTGACCCCGGACCATCGTCTCCAATCTTACATTGCTTAGCGGGGTCCATCTTGGCTCCCTTACCTTTTTTTTTGGCTCCATCACTTGTTGATCAGTAAAGAAGCTGGTGTTGACCGTTTGCTCTTTTAAATTTTTTATACCACCTACTGGTGGGTTGTTTGTAGAACACCCGAGAAACAATTTGTCGTTGTCCTTTTGAATTTGAACATATAATTAGACAAAAGTAGGGGAATCTGTATTACATTGAAAAGTATGAGAACTCGTAGTTTATGGAAACATTCAATTCAAGCATGTGTGCAAGTGCAAGTAACTTAAACCACCCACTTGTAGATGTGCATAGATCCAAGTGTACAAGCTGACATAACATACTAGGGATAATTAAAGTCACAAGGGTTTCAAATGTGTACAGACTATGATCAAAAGTTAACCGTTCATCATGGTAAGACGACAAAATAACATATCTGAAGAATAAATTCTATGACTATGTCGTGGATCGAGTCTTTGTTTGTTTCCTGAGTTTTAGGAGTCAATAAGTAGTTTACATAAGTTGATCAAGTCAAGTTGTTAGAGAGACTTGAGGAGTAAGTTTCAGAGTCATTTGTTTCTTGTACTAATCTATTTAAGGATCTTCTTTCTATTGAAATAAACAAGCATTTCTTTCAGCTCTGGTGTTCTAAACAGTTTCAGAAACAACAAGTGGTATCAGAGCCTCTTACGAGCCTGATACAAGTGAGTAACAATGAGTGAAAGAGATTCACTACTGAGCATTCCAAAGTTTGATGGAGATTACGAGTACTGGGCTATGTTGATGGAGAATTTGCTCAGGTCTAAAGAATGGTGGGATCTCATTGAGACAGGGATCACGAGACCAGAAAGAAGTGTGATTCTCACGGATGCTCAAAGGACAGAACTGGCGGAGCTAACTCTCAAGGACCTCAAGGCAAAGAACTACCTGTATGCATCGATTGATAAAACAATTCTCAAGACCCTGTTGAAGAAGGAGACGGCTAAGGAACTCTGGAATTCTATGAAGAGAAAGTATCAAGGAAATGAGAAGGTTCAAAGTGCTCAACTTCAAAGACTGCGTCGTGATTTTGAAGTCCTTGAAATGAAGGAAGGTGAGGCTATTGCAGAATACTTTTCAAGGGTTATGCTGGTGGTAAATGATATGCGTAACCTAGGAGAACAACTAGACGATTCCAAGGTGGTGGAGAAGGTCTTAAGGACGTTGGTGGAGAAATTCACCTACATAGTATGTGCTATAGAAGAGTCCAACGACATAAAGGATCTCACAGTAGATGGGTTGCAGAGCTCCTTGATGGTACATGAACAAAAACTGGTTAGGCATGTCAGTGAAGAACAAACTCTGAAAATTGAAGGAAATAGGAAGTTAGAAGGTGGAAGAGGACGTGGTGGCTCTTACTCCCGAGGTCGAGGTGGGTATCAAGGCAGAGGAAGAGGAAGTTCCAGTTTCAACAAAGAGTTTGTTGAATGTTACAAATGCCACAAAAGGGGTCACTACAAGTCAGAGTGTCCAGATTGGGAGAAGAATGTTAACTATGCTGAACTTGAAGAAGATGTTCTTCTCATGGCACATGTGGAAACCGGACTTCAAGAAGATGAGGAACATGTCTGGTTTCTTGACTCAGGATGCAGCAACCACATGTGTGGTACCAGACAGTGGTTTGGAGACTTTGATGACAACTTTCGCACCAATGTCAAACTGGGAGATGATGGAAGAATGAGTGTAGAAGGAAGAGGAAACCTCAGTGTGAAGATCAATGGTATTAATCAAACCATTACCTCTGTGTATTATGTGCCAGGACTCAAGAACAATCTACTAAGCGTAGGACAGCTTCAGCAAAGGGGTTTAAAGATAGTCACTGAAGATGATAGGTGTGAAATCTGGCACAAACAACAGAAGAGACTTCTGATGCAATCCTCTATGAGTAAAAACAGAATGTTTGTGATACGAGCACTAATGAAGGGGAGTAAAGAAGAAGGAGAAGAGAAGTATCTTCAAGTAGCTGAAGTAAAAATGGAGGACGTGTGGCACAAGAGACTTGGACACCTTAGTCACACAGGGATGCGTGAGATGGCTGAAAAGGAACTAGTGAGGGGGTTACCGCGGTTCACATCAAAGGAAGAAGAACGAGTTTGTGAGATATGCATGAAGGGGAAACAAAACCGTGAGAACATTCCCAAGAAGAGTACATGGAAGTCAAGCAGAGGACTTCAGCTGGTTCACACGAATATCTGCGGACCTATAAATCCAACCTCTACAAGTGGAAAGAGGTATATGATAAACTTCATCGATGACTACAGCAGGAAGTGTTGGACTTACTTCATTGAAGAAAAATCAGAAGCGTTACAGATCTTCAAAGAGTTCAAAGCAGTAACTGAAAGGGAGCTAGGACAACCTCTTGTTTGTCTCAGGTCATATCGTGGAGGAGAATACAATTCCAAAGCCTTTGAAGATTACTGTAAAGAAGAAGGGATTAAGAGATAACTAACGACTGCCTACACACCACAGCAAAATGGCATTGCAGAGAGAAAAAACAGGACAGTCATGAACATGACTAGGTGTATGTTGATGGGAATGTCTGTTCCTAGAATTTTCTGGGCAGAAGCAGCACAGTACGCGGTCCATATCCTCAATAGAAGTCCATCAAAGGCGCTTGAAGACACTACACCAGAGGAAAAATGGAGTGGTCATAAGCCATCAATCTTGCACCTAAGGACGTTTGGATGTGTTGCTTACGCAATGATCCCATACGAAAAAAGAATCAAGTTGGATGAGAAGAGCATAAAGTGTGTCTTGGTGGGAGTGAGCAAAGAATCCAAGGGGTATCGGTTGTATAATCCAGAGACAAAGAAGGTAATCATCAGCAAAGATGTTAAGTTTGATGAAGCTTATGGATGGGAGTGGGAAGAAAATCAACAGAAGAATGGTTATGTCTGGGAGAACCTTATAGATGATGATGAAGAACCTCAAGTGGAAACTGCAGACAATCCAGAAACAGAGGAGCAACATGGGGTAAGGCAAGAAGAAAGAAGAGATCAAGAAGTTCAAGTGGGAAGCTCAAGTGGGGCTACTCAAAGAGAATCTGGTGGAAGACGTAAGCGAGCTCCTGTGTGGATGAAGGACTACGTCTCTGGACAAATGGGATTATTTGTTGAAGAAGATGAAGAGTGGAACATTGTCATGTTCACCAACATCGATGATCCAGAGTGTTACAGTGAAGCCGTGAAGGAAGAGAAATGGAGAAAGGCAATGGAACTGGAGATAGATTCTATCGAGGAGAATGACACATGGGAGTTGGTGACATTACCAGAAGGAGGAAAAGTTATTGATGTGAAGTGGATATTCAAAACCAAGTTCAATGAGAGAGGTGAAGTAGACAAGTTCAAAGCTCGATTGGTGGCCAAAGGATATGATCAGAGGTATGGTATTGATTTCTATGAAGTATTTGCTCCTGTTGCAAGGTGGGATACAGTTAGAACTATACTGGCCTTAGCAGCACAAAGAGGTTGGAAAGTGTTCCAACTAGATGTGAAGAGTGCTTTCTTACATGGTGAGTTGAGTGAAGATGTTTATGTAAAGCAACCAGATGGGTTTGAAGCACAAGACGAACCAGAGAAAGTCTATAAATTGAAGAAAGCTTTGTATGGTTTAAAGCAGGCTCCAAGGGCTTGGTACAACCGGATAGAAGGGTACTTTCAGAGAGAAGGATTTGAGAAGTGTTACTGTGAACACACTCTGTTCATAAAGAAAGAAAGGGAAGAGATTCTAATAGTAAGCCTGTATGTTGATGATCTTATCTACACAGGTAGCTCAGCCACTTTGATAGAAGGATTCAAGAACTCGATGATGAGGGAGTTTTCAATGACAGATCTCGGTTTAATGAGGTTCTTCTTGGGAGTTGAAGTAATTCAAGATCAGAGTGGAGTCTTTATCAACCAACAAAAGTATGCTTCAGAAGTATTGAAGAAGTTTGGAATGGAGGAGAGTAATTCAGTGAAGAACCCAATGGTACCAGGTCACAAACTGTCAAAAGAAGGAGCTGGAGATGCTGTTGACCCAACCATATTCAAACAACTGATTGGAAGCTTGAGGTACCTAATAGTTACTCGTCCTGATCTTACTTTCTCTGTGAATCTAGTTAGTAGATACATGGAAAGTCCCAACGAGTTACACATGATGGCTGCAAAGAGGATATTGAGATATATTCAAGGGACAATGGAGTATGGAATTCAGTACAAGAGAGGAGGAGAAGTGAAGCTAATTGGGTATACAGACAGTGATTATGCAGGTGATGTCGATGATAGGCGCAGTACGTCTGGTTACGTGTTTATGTTAGGAGGTGAAGCTGTAGCATGGGCATCAAAAAAGCAACCTATTGTGACATTGTCAAAAACAGAAGCTGAGTTTGTTGCAGCAGCTTATGGAGCATGTCAAGGAGTGTGGTTGAGAAACATCTTAGAAGAGATTGGAGCCAAGCAAGCGGAAGGTACTACTCTATTCTGCGACAACAGTTCAACTATCAAACTGTCCAAGAACCCTGTTCTACACGGCAAGAGCAAACACATTCACATCAGGTATCATTTCTTGTGTGAGTTAGTAAATGATGGAGTGATTGAAGTTGAATACTGTTCTACACAAGACTAGTTCTCAGACATCATGACTAAGGCTGTGAAGTTGGAAACATTCGAAAAGTTGAGGAAGAAGATGGGAGTTGCAGTTAAGGAAGGTTAAACTGGAAGAGACGAGTTCCAGTTTAGGGGAGGAATTGAAGAATAAATTCTATGACTATGTCGTGGATCGAGTCTTTGTTTGTTTCCTGAGTTTTAGGAGTCAATAAGTAGTTTACATAAGTTGATCAAGTCAAGTTGTTAGAGAGACTTGAGGAGTAAGTTTCAGAGTCATTTGTTTCTTGTACTGATCTATTTAAGGATCTTCTTTCTATTGAAATAAACAAGCATTTCTTTCAGCTCTGGTGTTCTAAACAGTTTCAGAAACAACAATATCTATAAAAAAAATGTTCATAAGAATTCTGAAAACAGAGTTTGCGCTCCTTCAATGTTTGTTGAAACTTTTAAATCAAAAGTAATAATAATGCCCCGAGAATAAAAACGACTAGAACTTTATGTCTCTGAGTAGGCGTCATTTGTTACAACTCCTTCGTGTACGCTCTACCAGTGTGTAACCGACACTGTCTTTAGCTGTCCTCCAGAGTTCTCTGACAAATACTTAACCTCTTCGTTCTCTGCTTCTGTTCCTCTGTAATCAATCCACTCGACAGTTTCGAGGCTCGTAACCAAACATTCAGGAACACTACTCGGTGGCTCCCACTGAGTCTCGACATCATCTCCGTAACTGCTGTAACATTTCTGAAGATCATTCTGGTACGGGTCTTGACCTTGGAATCTGAGAACTCGGAGTTTAGGTGCACGTTTGAGTATAAGACGATACCACTCTAAAGAGCATGTACAGACTTTAAGAGACACGAGCTGACTGAAGTCGCCTATTGGATACGAATCCTGCATGCATCATATTTAAGTGAGATCGAGCTATAATAATATTGATATATAAATCACGAACAAAAATAAATATTATTTTTTTGTTACCATTGGCTGTTTTACACATAGGGATAGGTGTTTGGCTGAGGTAACACATCCGAGAAGCTTCTTAGAATCTCCATATTGAAGCTTTATATTTGCCTTGACGAGGTATGGCATCTTCACTAGTGAATAGAACCACCCATAGTGGCTATTAATAGCTAACGACTTTAAAGAAGGAGCTTTGATCACAAACCCAACATCATCATGTTCTGGATCATGTTCTGGAACTGGATAACCGTATAGAGAAACATCATCGACTGTTAATCTTTGCAATGAAGGAACCATGATTTTGAAAATTCGCATTCTTTCCTGGTTGCCTCGAACCACTTTTAGGTCTTCAAGAACACGACAACCAGATAGAAGCCGATGAACGGTTTCATCGGTACAGAAGTCAACAAATATAAGAGACAAACTCTTGAGTGACATGAAGCAAATATTCAAAGGAACATCAACTATGAAGGCATATATCAGGTGTAAAGTCACAAGGGTTTCACATGTATACAGGCTCCTAGGCAACCGTATGGGACAGTAGTACCAGGTTCTATACTGGTGAAACAGAAGATCGCGCACGCCGCCAGAAACTGCAATGCGAACCCATGTTTCAATATCTGGAGGAGGACAGAATCGACTAACATGTAGATGCATAGTGTCTAGAGCTTGAGTGTTGTCGCGTAGTAGCAAAAACTTGTCGATGAAACGTGAAGCTCTCCAGAACTCACAGTTAATATATGGATCGGAATACTCAAGATTTTGGACGTGTTTCCAAAGTGAACACCAACGTTTTGACAAAAGGCTTGTGGTTACTGTAACTTTCGATGGAAGAAAAGAGAGTATCTTAAAGATCAAATCATCTGTCAACTCACTCAACCTATCCATTGTTTCGTTAATTTTGGTGCTGATGATGAAAAAAGGTTATATAAGGCGTCTTGAATTTTGTTTAGGTTAAAAACCCTAGTAATGACTGAAGGCACAATCAAACTAAAATCCTAACTGATTACCTATACTTTCGCATTATTCTTTAGAAGAGATAAACATTAAAAAAAGAAAAGAAAGCTAACCGTTGATCCAAAAAAAATACCCAAAGAAAAAAAAAACATGAACTTTAAAATTGTAATTATAATTAAGAAATTTCATGATTTTATCATCGTGATTAAAAGATAAGACTCTGGACTAAATCATAAGACACACATTGTGTTAAGAGTGTTAGTGGCACTGAGACTCAACATAACATTAATACAAGATTGAGCTACAGAAGAGTAGACTATGCAGTAGTTTAGGGGTAAGTGTGTGAGGTGTTGCATGCTCTTCCATTATCTTATTTGAGAGCAGCACTCGCTGAAGGCATGTCCCTTACAGTTACACACAACTATCATAATCCATCCAACTTCTCAATGAAACAGAGAGTTGGAAAAGATAATGAGAGAGCAAGATGTGTTCTTATTGAGTAAAATGAGTGACTAAAAGGGAAATTGATCCAGAACTCTCACTTCCTCTACGATCCTCTCAAATACAGCATCACTCTCTCCTCACTAATCTCGCTCAATCACTTCTTTCCCCAGACTAGCCCACCAGCTCATATATAGTCATAGAGATGTATAAGGGAAAAAAGTAACTAAACCACGGTTATTCCCTCATGAACTTAGGTTACTTGCGGACTTTGTCAAAGTGGGACAAGTGTCAGTTGCAGGAGGCAACTTCCAAGTGCTTCAGCATAACATAGAAAATTCCAATGTTTTAAGTAATTGCAGAAGATAGAGCTAAAGAGGATCAAATCTTTTACTAAATTATGCCGACAATACAGCAAAAACGTTTCGGAAAGGTTTCCAAAGCTTAATCATTCCGTCCCCAAAATCCTTTGCTGTCCCTCCTTCTCTGAAACGTTTCGGCAACGTTCCCATGCCGTCCCCGTGCTGTCCCCATGCCGTGTGACTCACACCCTGAGCCAAACCACCATCTCTTTTACACAACTCCAACTCCGGTTTAGTAATCTCAGATAAAACCTCCTTAACCGTATCAAACCCACCAAAGTACAACCCACAGTGGATAATCACACCATGTAGAGAAGAGAAGCAGGCAAATTCTCTAGATGCCTCTAACCCCATATAGCTATTGTGTGTGTACTAACATGACAATGTGAATCTACTAATATGGCTAAAGTGGTGACAGAGTTTGGCGAAGCAGTGGGGTTCTCTCGCTCGACAGTTGGCAAAGCCGGAGTGATTTCAAGTTCATATACAAGACCTTCAATCTCTTTAGTAGGCTTTTGAGGCTCAGGGACACCACAATCGGGAGTTGAAAGGGAGAGCTTGGCATCGACATGTTGTTCCTTTTGATTTGATTGATAGTTGCTGAGGATGAGCTGACATTATCCCTTTGCTGAAGGATCAAACGTATCAATATCCACCTCAATCGGGAGTTAAGTATGCAGAGTTACTTTTTATTATTGTATTCTACCGAATTTTAATCTGGATTGGGATGATGTCACTGAACACTCGACCAAACAGTGAACCACTAAATATCTTTCAGTTTAAAATTTATGATCAATAAGTGATGCCGTATACATATATGAATGGAGATCCAAAGGCGGCACGGAATTACACTATTGCGGGGCGGAATTCACATATGTCACCAATCATAAAATTCCAGTTAACAAAAGCATATTGTTTAGAAAATGCACTAATTAAAAATTAAAACAAATGTTTTTTTGTTTGGTCTGAATTTGTAGAAAACCGCACATAAAGAACCCCATCAATTACCTAGCGGTTCACATGCGTTTTTCCTTTTACATCTTCTGCCTATTGTAATTATTTATTTATTGATAAATAATAATATTGTGTAAAATTTCATAACAACAACAGTTCTATTCCTTGGACTTTAACGCTTTACCACTACTTCAAAACTTACAACATACCTCATTAAAAATTTAATAAGCTAATAAAGATCAGTTGAATTGCATGTTGTTGTATTCATCATCCGTTTTACCATCTTTTTGGTGAAAATATTCAAAAGTTCTACATTTAATAGTATCACATATTTTAATGAATTTTTATGATGACATATTTTAATAGTTTTAAAAAATAAAATATACATTAAATTAATTAATATTTTAATTACAACTTTAATCTTACTAATTTTTTTTTCCAAATTACTGAATATTTTAATTACTAATTTAATCTAAATACATATTCAGTTACAATTAAACTAACTCATTTCATTTACACTTATCTATATAGCTATTTTTTAAAAAAAAATATAAATTAAACCAACTACATATCTATATTATTAAAACTGAAGTACCTTTTGGTACTGTTTGGAAATAAGGATAACAAAATAAATGAAACATTGTTTGGAAACATGGATAGTAGATTAAATATTTTTTTTATTTGTACATTTAGCCATTGTATTTACAATAAATTAAATACTTTCCTTTTGTATTTCTTTTTATTTACATCTATATTATTAAAACTGAAGTACCTTTTGGTACTGTTTGGAAATAAGGATAACAAAATAAATGAAACATTGTTTGGAAACATGGATAGTAGATTAAATATTTTTTTATTTGTACATTTAGCCATTGTATTTACAATAAATTAAATACTTTCCTTTTGTATTTCTTTTTATTTACAGATTATGTCATAGCATTTAAAATCAGTTTATGTTAATTCATTTCAATGATTTTTCTTTCTCTGTGATGAAAATAAAAACACAAACCGAAATATATAATATACATTATATAAAATAATTTTTAAATATAATATTACCTTATTTAATTTAGTCAAATATAAAATTGTGTGAGTTCAATTTAAAAAAAAATATCATAAAATTATTGATAATTCATAGAAAACTAATTAAAAAAAATATTTTTAGTATGTTGTTTTATTTTAAAATAAATTAACAAAAAAACAACATGTTAGTATATGAATAGTACGATTACATCAAACTGCATCAAGTTATAAAATTTCTAATATACTACTATGTACAAATAAAAATTATTATTAAATATTTATATTATAAAATAATATATTTTACTTTATATGTAAATTACAAAGCATAAAAAGAATTTTGTAAAAAACCAACGCTTTATGAATTTACGTTAAACACAAGTTAAATCAAACACCCGCACGGGGGTGCGGGTCAAGTTCTAGTTTTAATTACATTTTTAAGCTAGCTATTTTCCAAACATGAAACTATAGTTAAAATATTTAGTTATTTGTAGCTAAAACATTTTTATATTAATATATTTTTTTAACTTTTTTTCAAAACTGTACTATTTTTTTAATCAAAACCGCATTATCTTTTCTATCAAATCCGCATTTATCCCGTAAACCGCATGAACCGCAGATGGACCATATCGCACTTCAATTCCATATCGTTTATATTATCAAAACCGTGGTTATCATTCGGACCCATAGTCCATATAGGTTTTTAGTCCTAACTGGCGTTCCATAATTGAAATGTAAACAAATAGTTTTCGTTCCATAATTGAAATGTAAACAAATAGTTTTCTTTTTATTAAAGACAGTAAGGCAGTTATCTTAAGGGGACATCTTACTCTTCAGATAAATAGAAAGGATCATAAAAGAACAAGTGGGTGTGGGATACATATAGCAAATTTTCCTTCCACGAACCAAACCAAAAGAACTCAGAAATTTGCTACCTATATGTTGGAAACCAAGAATTTTCAAGCCTAATTTAAGCAACAAAAAAAAAGCATAAATGATATTCAAGCCTAACACCTGGAGGAGATGAAAGGAAGCCACTTAAGCAAACTAGTGGGTGTTGAATTATATATCTTGTTGAAGCAACTTTCTACCACTTATTATTACACATAGACACACATGGTCTATTGCATTCACACACAATTGGTTTCTTGTATTTCAATGAGTAAACATTAAGCAATATATGAATTTAAAGTATATGATCATAACTTCAGGTTCACTCGTTCAGAACTGAACTTATGATTTGGTATAACATACTTCGGGCCTTGTCTAATAAGAAAGTTCTCAAGTTGTTTGTAATACTCTGCTTATGGAAGTAAATAATTAAATATGGGATTTTTTTTTGACAAAGGGATTTGACAGACTATCTTTTTTAAAATAGTTAGATATTAACGATAAACACATTATTTATTTTGGGGGGAGGGGGGGGGGAGGTATACAGTTAAACAAGTTTAGTGTACAAAACTCATCACGACAAACAAATTCTTAGATCGTTATACAGAGAGGAAGCCAAAAATCAATAGTTGATAGGATTAACCAAAACAGTTTACCGTTTAGATATAACCAGACAACAATTAAACTTATAACCATGTAAAGCTGAGATAACTAAGAAAATATATCACACGTCTAGAAAAGCTAACCATTTCTTTCTTCCTTTTTGGATTATGGATTTCTTGCAGCTCTAGTATATATACATAAAAAATAGTCTAAGAGATAATTTTCCACAATTTTATATACTCGTCTAATAATGAAGATATATAAAGGTTAAATGTGCGTGATGATATGTAAAGGAAACTCATAGTCATACTGGTAGCTTTTGAGTGGAACATCATATTAATCTTGTGCGTTTATATATCTAAAATGAAAATAAGTGCGTATTATAATAGTAGGACCATAATAGTATGTTAGGTGAGGCGTCTATGGGATTTTTCATCTAATCATATATTAGTTGATGCTAATTAGTTATTCAAATCAAATTTATCTACTAGTCTCTTTTCCAGTCTACCAGGTAATATAATTTTGTTAGTAGATAACTTTATTTGACAAGAATAAATATACTACCTTTATACAAAATTATTCAGAGAAACTTTTTGTTTTAATTTTAATTGAGAAAGCATAACGCAAAATATGTTTTGTTTTAATATATACATATATTAGTCTTTTAGGTAAATAAGCCAGTCGACAGCTCTACTCGTGTTTGTAGGGGTGACTCGGTATTTTTGGTATACTTAGTACTCGGCTTGCCTTGTACGAGTAGTATTTTTTTGATCTGTATTTAGGTTTGTTAAAAACGAGTACTTGCAGTTTCAAATACTTGCAAAAAATTATCGGACATGCATGTTAGTTGTTTTTTTATTACTTGTTATTTGTAAATTACTACAATTTAACTGATAATTATTGGTAAATTATTTGATGATTCATTAGAATTTAACGTAAATTATTTGATGTTTCTTTTTTATATTTTAGTTAATTCAAAAAATAGATTATATAAAAAATAGAAAATTTTAAGGATGCTTATATAAATTTAAAACTTATGTTGATGCACTAACGAAAGTGAAAATGCACTAACGAAAGTGAAAATATACGAGTTATTTTACTATGATTTAAGAAAATGTATTTTACTTCATTAACAAACAAAAAAAGTTCAAGTAATTAATTTTATTTTATTATATGATATTTTTTTATAATTATAAGTAATTTAAATAGATTTCTTGATGCTTAATTCGTGAACAAATACTCATCTTTAAAGATCATGTACCTATAAAGTAACGAAGAGGAAGCTAACAACGAATAATTTTGTATGGTCGTTAATAAAATGTAATACATAAATTTAATTAATTAATAAATGGATATCAACTATTTGATAAACCAAGTAATATATAACAGATAATGGGACAAATAGAGAATATCAAGTAACAAACTAAGTAACAAGCCAAGTAATTAAAAATGAAAATGAACTTGATATCTGACTTGTATTTGCGAGTAATAAAATTTGCTTATTTGTTACTCGACTTGTTTATAACAAGAATTTATTTTTGTAAACCAAACCGAGTCAAATAGTGAGTACAAGCCTAGTATCAAGCATTTGTGCCCAGCCCTATGTGTTTGTGTACAATGAGCACATCCGTCTTTGTAAAAATAAACTACCGATGATGAGTCACTTTGCAAAACTGTGCACTATAACATAGTATTCGTTAAAATGTAATATATGTGAAGCGACGCCAAAAAAGAAAGGAAATGTGAACACACACACTTTGCCGATAAACTAAACAACACGAAAAGAGAAATAAGAAACAATTGGGAAAAGCAATTAGAAAAGGCCCACGCTTAGAGTCGTAGACAAAGAGAAAGTGATCGAGAGAAAATTATACAAAAAGAGTTGTGGACTGAAAATGCGCATCGTCATAGTCATACATGCGCACTATTAAACAAATAAAAATACCACACGAATAAACAAAACAACAAATGGTTCTTGCTTTACTTTCCTGACTTATTTCTGTTTTGATTTGTCAGTGGAAATTAAGAAAAGAGAAAGAGAAATGGGCCCATCTTCGCCATAGGCAACGACCTCTTTCTCTCCAACCTCATACCTCTCTGCCCATCATTGCCATGAAGAATCTCCCTCTCTCTCTAGAAGAAGAAAACATCTCCTTTGTGTGTCTCTCTTTCAACCCTCTCTTTACCTTTTTGGTTCTTTGAAAAAATAAAAGAAAAGAAAGAAATAAAGAAAACCCAGAAGAGGAGATATATATACTCCAAGAACAGAAATTGAGAGCTAGGTTTTTCTTTATGAGCATGCATTCGTAACGTACAAGAGAAAAGAAAGTTGGGGTGTTTTTTTCATTTCTATACATAGCAATCTTTTCATTTTGTGCAAGTGTGTGCGTTGTTTGAGAATAATGGGCAACTGCTGGTGTAGTTTTGAGCCGTTTAATCACAAAGTTTCTGCAAACGCTAAATCAGGTTTCTTTCTTTATCTCTTCTTCCTTCTTATTTTAGTGTTTTGTGGAAAATTAAACGTTATTAGGCAAAAAAAAAAAAGACAAAATTATACGTTACTGTTAGGGAAATACAAATTTAACTATTTTTTGGCCTGAAATTACGAGATTTACTGATGGATTTGATTCGAAAAAGCTTGCGCAGACTATGTGCTATATGTCGGTTAATTCTAAATTTGTTCAAAGGAGTGTTCTTACTTGTCTGGTTTACTCTAATTATGCTCTGTTAATATTCCTCTTGTCTGTTTTTTTTTTCTAGATTAAAGTTTTTCTTATTCAGATTCGCGTCTCTATATATTCTCTAAGTTTGGACTTATTTGTTTAGAATTTTTTTGGGACCAAGTTGCATCTGTGCTCTCCTTCCATTTCATCTATCTCTCTCTTCTTTTTCAGCGTGGTTTATTCTTTTGTTTTCTTCTAGATTGGTCACTTCAAAAGCCACGTTTTTAATTATATTCTATGTTGTCGGAATTTATTTAGACCCTCTAGAAAATATTTCCAAATGACACAACATTTTCAAGTAGAATCTTTAACTATATCAACATAATTGAAACAATGGATCTTTTTTTTCAAAACAGAATCACCTAAAGACCAGAGTCCAAAAGAAGAAGGGACGTATATTAAACAAGTTCAAAAGTTGCCATCAAACCCAAAGGAAGTAGAAGATCTCAGACGTGACTCAGCTTCGAATCCTCTGACAGCTTTCACATACGATGAGCTTAAAAACATTACAGGTAACTTCAGACAAGACAAAGTTCTCGGCGGTGGTGGATTTGGAAGTGTCTACAAAGGTTTTATCAAAGAGGATTTGGATGATCAAAAGGTTTCTGAACCACTCCCTGTAGCAGTTAAAGTTCACGACGGCGATAATAGCTATCAGGGTCACAGAGAATGGCTGGTTAGTACTGTCTCTGTCTTTTGCTTGTATCCCAAGTTTCAGATAATGGACTGAGATTTCTTATCTACTGTGTTGATGTTATGTAGGCAGAGGTGATATTCTTGGGACAGCTTTCACATCCGAACTTGGTGAAGTTGGTCGGCTATTGCTGTGAGGATAATCACAGGGTTTTAATCTACGAGTACATGGCTCGTGGTAGCGTGGAGAATAATCTTTTCTCAAGTGAGTTTTAGGGTTCTTACACTCTTATCTCTATTCTTTTGCTAGAGATCACTCTTGAATTGATTGTAATTCTTGTCAGGAGTGTTGCTTCCTCTTTCATGGGGCATTAGAATGAAGATTGCATTTGGAGCAGCTAAAGGACTAGCCTTTCTTCATGAAGCAAAGAAACCAGTCATTTATCGTGATTTCAAAACCTCCAACATTCTTCTAGACATGGTTAGTACTAGTAGTAGTGCTAACATAAATCTAAATACATTTGTGGAGGTTTCATATATATTAGCGTTATAACAGGAATATAATGCGAAGTTATCTGACTTTGGACTCGCTAAAGACGGTCCCGTAGGAGATAAATCTCACGTTTCCACACGTATAATGGGAACTTACGGCTATGCAGCTCCTGAATACATCATGACAGGTAAGTTACTAAGAGAGACCATTTTATTATTGTAACATGTTATCTTTCTGATGATATATGTGGCAACTTTCTTGGTGATAGGTCATTTGACACCAGGGAGTGATGTATATAGTTTCGGTGTAGTTCTTCTAGAGCTTATCACAGGGAGAAAATCATTAGATAAGTCAAAGCCTACGCGTGAGCAAAACCTCATAGATTGGGCTCTTCCAATGCTAAAAGAGAAGAAGAAAGTGTTGAACATTGTAGACCCGAGAATGAATTGTGAATACCCTGTTAAGTCGGTTCAAAAGGCTGCAATGTTAGCTTACCATTGTCTTAACCGGAACCCAAAGGCTCGGCCTTTAATGCGGGACATTGTGGATTCTTTGGAGCCTCTTCAGGCCACAGAAGAGGAGGTATTACTTGTCCCCACTGTTCAGAAAGCAGTTATCACTATTATAGACGAAATGCCTAAGAATGGGTTGAATAAAGTTGAAGAGCTGAAAAAGGGTGGAGAGTTAAAGAAGGTTGAAGAGGTGAAGAAAGTTACAGAAGTCACATTGTAAGTAGATCACTTGGTTTCTTAACATACAGTTTCAAAAGTCAAAACTAGGTTGTGTTTGTGTGTATCTTACAAAATACAGATTAAGTGAAAGCTTTTAAGCTAAGTGAGTTATCTTCTCACTTCTAAGTCCAAGGTTGTACTGTAAAGTAAAGTTGTTTGCTATATTTAGCATCCACCACAGGTTTTCATGTAAAGTCTGCTATTTCATAATGCCCAATAGAAGATTGGTCTCAAATGGGTTCGTCAATGCAACTTAATTTTAACAAAATTGCAACGATATGATTTAGAGCTTTTTCTTTTGAGAAAGATATGATTTAGAGTTGTCAAACAAATTGATTCTAAAATTACAGATCATCTGACTCACTCTAGCTAAATGAATTTTAAATAATACTAATATGAATATTTTAAGAGTTATTAATTTATTTGGTTTGATATACACCTGTTTAGGATTAGGAGTAATAGTAATCAATATAAATCCAATTTTACTAGATTGAGGTTTGTATAGATTGTTATTTTCGCAAACCAAAACACTAACATAGGCTCATATAAAAGTTCAAATAAAGATATAAAAATAGCATTTTCATCTTATCAGACTTCAGACTCCCCATATTAGTCTTTCTGATTTTAGATAAAGCCTATACAAACAACGTTAACGGATTTCTCTTACCCCTAATAGATCAAGGATACGGTCTTGGAGC
>CAKOAT010601821.1:67552-96960 GCA_932364175.1 Eruca vesicaria subsp. sativa
AAAAAAAAAAAAAAAATATTCATGAATAAATTTTGGTTACAAGCTTTGCAGTTATACTTACATACCATGAATAAATTTATAAAATTTTCTTCTTTCATATTTACATTTTGGTTTGACATTCTTCCTAACAAATATTCTATATCATCATTTGACAAATAATTTAGTTGAGGGGTTGTTGGGAATACTGTTAGGAGCCAAAGGAATGGGCAATAGCCCATGATATATAAAGACAACTGATTGTCTCATCTAGACGCATCCATTATGTGGGCACATATCTCTCAATTCCCATGTGTGGGCTGCCTTTGTTTTTTTTCAAGTCTTTATTAATGGTTAGATACTCCCTCCATTTCAAAAAGTTAAACGTTTTAGTTTTTATCACACATTAAGAAAAATACAAAATTTTGATTACCAATGCATCATTTATTATAGATAATAAATCCCTATATTTTTTAACTAATAGAATTTTAAGAAACACAATTAATGTTTTTATAAAATCTATAATTTTTCATTAAATTATACATTGAAAATGGTAAAAATACATCTTTTTGAAACAAATATTATTTCTAGAATGTTCATCTTTTTAAAACGGAGGGAGTATGTGGTAATCAATTACAAAAAAAAATCTTAGTTATCCCCAACCTAACGACTATATATAGTTATAAACTTATAATTTTGAGTCCAGCTAATAAGTATTGGACCACGCTGATATTACCTGGATAGCCCGAGAGTATAGGCTACTCGATAATGGAATAAATGCAGATGATTATTGGGATGTAATTATTGAAATTTTGCTGTAGAAATTAGTTTGTAGTTTTGATGTAGGTGTATTTGATGTAGTTTTAATTAAATAAGAAAAAAGAAAAAAAATATTTCTACAAAAGAAATTCTTTCGTTTAGTAAATATTGTTTTAGAAAATAAAATTTTTACAACTATTTTTTTTTTTCATTGTACTTTAAAAACTAAACAAAATAGTATTGGTAATTTTGTGGTTGTAGATAAAAATTAAAGATAAAAATGTTAGTTACAATGTAACCAATGACTATTTAAAAGATTTTTTTTTTAAATATGGATCCACATACTATCCTTAGGTAGTTTTCGCACTGATTTATTGTAGTTTGAAATGAGTCACGACCAGAGGTCGTTAGCTCAATTGTCGTGGATCCTGACCATTATGTCAGATGTCTCCCATCGAGTGACCGTGACCGCTAAGATAAAAATTACTAATACACATGTTTGTGTTTTTGGGTTTCCGGGAATTATGAGATCAGGCCTAGAACCTTCTGAATCTCAAAGAAAAAAGTGAGGAGCTGAGATGCTTAGCGTAAGTTGTAGCCCGTTACGCTATCGAAGCCCGTATCAACCGGGAACTATAATTTTTCGTTTTTATTAAGGGTTTAGATGAGAGGTTTCTGCTAAGTCAGATCTCATTATATCATTTTCAAAAGAGTAACTATGTGATGGTAGGGTGCAACTACCCTCATGAAGGCCCCAATATTAAACAGCTGTGTCCATTTTCCACACAAAATTTTGTATTTTACTTTGCAACATTATATTGACATCATGTGATGCTACATAATATAGGGTCCCCATAATTTATACCCACAAAAGTTTAAATTACTGGTCGCTCGGCAGTAATAATATCTTTATGATGGGACCATGTGCGATGATATGTGAGAGACTATAAATGAAGCGATGCTCAAACATTTCCCTTAAATTTAGTTTTGAAACTTCCTTACAAAATGATAGTTTGGCTAAGTGTGTTCTTTTGTTTATTCACATTCGCTTGCTCAACTTCACCAGATGATCCGGTCACGTGTGAATCCGGAAACACAATTTGCACGGTTACGAACTCTTACGGAGCCTTCCCCGACCGCTCTATTTGCAAAGCGGCCAAGGTGGAATACCCGAAGACCGAGGCTGAACTCGTCTCTGTGGTAGCCGCAGCCACTAGAGCCGGCCAAAAAATGCGGGTCGTTACTCTGTACTCACACAGCATCCCCAAACTCGTTTGCACTGACGGCAAAGAAGGGATTCTCATAAGCACCAAGTTTCTAAACCACGTGGTGCGAACAGACCCGGAAGCCAAGACTTTGACGGTTGAGAGCGGCGTGACGCTAAGGCAGCTGATAGGAGAAGCTGCGAAGCTGAAGTTGGCTTTACCATATGCACCGTATTGGTGGGGACTTACGGTTGGAGGAATAATGGGGACAGGTGCTCACGGAAGTTCACTATGGGGTATAGGAAGTGCGGTCCATGATTACGTGACCGAAATAAGAATTGTGAGTCCCGGTTCGGTTTCTGATGGGTATGTGAAGGTTTGTGCTCTTAGTGAGACTATGAATCCTGAAGAATTTAAAGCAGCCAAAGTTTCTCTAGGCGTTCTTGGTGTCATTTCTCAGGTATATACATATATATCTATAATCTATTTATCATATTTTTTTTTAAAGAAACAAGTCGTCTTGGTCTAGTGATAAATGATTCCACATGGTCTAGTGATAAAATGGTTCCAGCTAGAATTTCTGTCCTAGATTCGTTTCACCTTAACCACCTAACCATGTCATTTAGATAAAATAGTTGTATACACGGATCCAAGATTTCGTAGGAGTAGTCTTTGGTCCTAGAAAACCTTTGGATCTTTACGGCTATAAAAAAAATCTATATATATTTTTTGAGAAGCTGATTTTTATAATCAAACTTAAAGAAATTCATTATTAATTTTTTTGTAATCAACAACATTATTTTTATGTTATTAAAAATCACAATATAATAAATTATTAGAAAATATAAGAAAAATATTAGGAAATATTAGGAAATAATTTTATAAATATTTTTTCTTCATTTATTCGAAAATCATTTACTTCCTGAACAATTTGATCATTCTGATGTCATGTTCTTAAATGTTAGTTATTCTGTTAATATTACCACCTCAAACATTAATCAATCATTAGCTTACAAAATGTTTAAAATTGAATTATTTATGTAAATCCTGATCGATCAACACTTTCGTTTATTCTCTATCATAATTTTACGAAAACAACATGTACCAAAATTATAAAATAGAAAATAATTTAGCCAGACAAATAAAAACTATTTGTGGTTCAATTTAAGGGGAATTTAAATCTCTTTGAATACTTATACATGAAATCACATATCTAATTAGATAAACACATAAATTATTTAAATGAGTATTTAACTTAATTTTATACATATAAATCATAAAATGTCTTATATATTCTAATAAAATAAGTAAAATATTAAATAATTATTATGATTTAAATAATTTGTAAATATTTATGTATATGCATGACTATTCGAAATATAATTTGATTATGTTTGGTAATGCAACTCTAAATCCATTAACACTTTATTTTTGTTTTCACTTTTCTCTACAACAACGTATATCAAACTATATATAATTTTAAGAGGAAGAAACGAATCAAATTAAATTAAAATAATAATCTAATTTGAACCTATATATAACAAAACAAATAATGTTTTAATTTGAAAAAATTAATTGCAATCAAATATACCTACAATGAATAATTGAACCATCTTAATTAATATCTCTATAATATTATTTGAGAAGTCAGTTTCCTATGTGTCGCTCTTACATTCACTCTCACGATGGTTGATTACACTGATACCCTTAATGAATTAACATAGTTAAAAACAGTATTGTCAATTCTTTTATTTATTTTCCTTTTCAAAATTTCCAAAAATATATGTAATAAAAAGGAAATTAGTTATAAAGTCATAAAAACAAATTTAAAACGAAAAAATATATGTATATATAATATGATTTCATAAAAAAATGAAAGTTCACAAAATAGCAATAATACATTTAAAAATATTTTTTAAATAACATCAAAATACACTTTTTGAGTAATAAAAATAGTTTATAATTATTATTATTGAAATTTTTTATTTATTTTTCATATATTTAGTTGACTATAATATCTTTCAATTACAGAAAATTATCTATAAATTATGTTTCACTTACATAATATTATTTTCAAATACAATCACAAATTTGTGTAGTGCTTATTTTTAAGAGATATTAAAACCTAAAAATAAACTTAACAATAAAAATTGTTTGATCAAATAATTAACAATTGGATTAACGAGCTAGATATATGATATTTTATTATTATTAAAATTATATGCTTTCTTAATAGTAAATTTTCTTTTAAATTTCATGTTTTATGTTTGTGAAACTAAATATAACCATAATCAAAATATCAAAGCAAATATGAATTCCCAATTTTAAAATTATTTAAAATAAATTTTAGTTTACGTTCAATAAATCTAAAGCATAAAGTTATTTAGAATTTATAAATATTTTAATTATAGTAAATACCGATATGTGTTCATGATCTTCTAAAAATGTATCAACTACTTATGCATGTAACATTCTATTGATCATAGGATAACTCAAAAATATTAACAAATGAAAATGAATACTGACCAAATTTAAAATTTTAGTTCTTTTGTAAAATTTATATATATATGCATGAGACTTTAGAATATTATTGTTATATTAATTTACGTATTTTGGAATCAGACACTTTAGTTAATTTTTAATTCATTCTAATCATAATATATCTTAAGTTATAGATAATTTTCCTAAAATATATGTATATGTCTAAGACAACACCCACTAAATGCAAATAAGTGCTTAATTAAAAATTAATATATTTTAAAAAATATTACAATTGAATTCAGGCAATCCAATTTATCCAAATGATAACTAAATCAACCGTAAAAACAACAAAATCGACTAAATATAACATATATAAAATTATAGTATAATTAAAGTAATATAATATTATTAATATAAATGATGCATACAAATTATAAATTAATTTAAAATTAAAACTAAATAGTAATCAATTATTATCATATATTTATTTTTAAAATATTTATACCCGTGTATGAGCACGGGAAAATCACCTAGTACATTACATTATATGTCTAATTAAGATACTATCGTAATGTGTGTGAGAACAGAGCAAGCATCTGCAAATTACATGTATGTATATAAGTATTTTGTTATATACACGTACGTGTATCAGTGTATGGGATAATCATTTAGTTTTTTTCTTTCTAATGTTTAAAGGTAACTTTCAAATTACAACCAATGTTGAAGAGATCATTAACGTATGTCATGAGAAACGATTCGAATTTTGGAGATGAAGCTGTGACTTTTGGGGAAAAGCACGAGTTTGCGGATTTCATATGGCTACCGAGCCAAGGGAAAGTGGTGTATCGAATGGACGACCGAGTTCCTTTCAACACTTCTGGGGATGGCTTGTTCGATTTTTTCCCTTTCCGTCCGCAACTCTCCGCAGCATTAGCCATCAACAGATTAGTAGGTTGATTCTTTATTATTCAACATATCTAACATTGCTATATATCATTTCCATAGTTATAATGTTTCTTATATATATTTTGCTTTTAATGGTTTGTAGAGGAGAATGAAGAGGCATCTGCAGATGCAAACAGGAGATGTGTGAGAACAGAGCAAACATCGTCGTTCTTGTCTTCAATCTCATATGGCGTGACCAACAATGGTAATTTACTGACTTGCTTATACAAAATTGACTAAATGGACTAAATTTTAATATTCGTTCTTCTTTTGTATGACTTTGCATACAAAAATTGACTAAATTTCAATTTTTTTGGAGAAAAGACAATTAATATTTCACTTACAATTTCTACCGCAGGCTTTATATTTACAGGCTATCCGGTTATAGGAAGCCAAGACCGTATGATGTCATCCGGTGCGTGTCTAGACAGCAATCAAGATGGATTGATCACGGCTTGTCCGTGGGATCCACGCATAAACGGCGAGTTTTTTCACCAAACAACATTAAGTGTTCCTCTCACACATGTGAAAAATTTCATCGACGACATCAAAGCACTTGTGAAGATCGAACCAAGATCTCTCTGCGTCCTTGAAGGCAGCAACGGTATTCTAATGCGCTATGTCACATCCTCTCCTGCTTTTCTCGGGAAAGAGAAGAAAGCTTTAGACTTTGACCTAACTTACTACCGAAGCAAAGATGATCCCTTGACACCGCGTCTCTATGAGGATTACGTCGAAGAGATCGAGCAAATGGCTTTATTAAAATACAACGCGTTACCACACTGGGGGAAGAATAGGAATATAGCGTTTGATGGTGCCATTAGAAAATATAAGAACGCAAATGCGTTTTTGAAAGTAAAGGAGAGGTTGGATCCTTTGGGGTTGTTTTCTACGGAGTGGACCGATCAGATTCTAGGGTTAAAAGGAAGCGTAACGATTGTGAAACTAGGATGTGCTTTGGAAGGGCTGTGTATTTGTTCGGAGGATTCTCATTGTGCTCCTAACAAAGGTTATATGTGTCGGCCTGGTAAAGTCTATAGAGAAGCTAGGGTTTGTACTCGAGTAAGCACTTGAAAGGGATTATTTCCAAACCAATAAAATTTTGAATCCTACGAAATCATATAAATGATTGTTGGCTACATGAACAAGACGTCACTACGTGACTTCTCTCTGAATAAAAAGTAATGTATTAAAAACTATACGAACGAGGTTGTTAGTGTTAACAAAATAACGTATAATAGTCCAAAAATATATAATAATCTAAGAATATAGCTATGTGAATCATATAGTTTATGTAATTTTCGATACATTATTATTGTCTGAATGATTCATGTGTTGGTGTATGTGGTTCATGTACTTTATAATTCTATGTACTTTATAATTCTATTCATGTATGGTGTGAAACTCAAAGGAATTGAGGGGAGCCGCACAAGTGGTGGAGCAAAAGGAATGACGGGACCTTGCACATGCGGTGGAGTATCACCGCATGTGGTTTAATTTGATGCAAAGCCAAGAATATTATTAGGGCTTGACATGCCGGGAGATCTTCAAAATAATTCCCCCAAGAGATCTGGACCCCATTTTTTTTGTCCTTGCCTCAAATTTTCACACCTCAGATATACTGGCACGGTCCATGCGGGTCGATAGTACGTTTTGAAAAGTTGAGTTGTTGTTTATTGATTGTATATGCCTACCAGATAGCAACAATATATTAATAAGATAGAAAATATGGGATGGTTTCGAAAAAACCATAAACTTAAGCAATCTCCAATGTATTCCCCTATTTTTCTTCTAAAATAGAAAAAAAACTTTATAATAGAGATGGATTTGTCTCCAATGTATTTCTCTATTTTTTAAAATAAAATATCCTTGATATATCTTTTTCAATTTTACGAATAATTATTTTGAAAGTTGAAAACCATCCCAATTATTTTAATCTTTCATAAAATTATGATATTGTTTACACTAACTATTTCTTTAAAAACTACATTATGTAAATAAAAAATATGCTTATATTTATATAAACAATACATTTCACTAAAAATATTTATTTATAATTTTTAAAGTGAAAAACTAAAATATCATTTTGTGACTAAAAATATATATATTTATTATAGAGAAATGCTATTTATTATTCTAAATATAGAGTTAAAAATAGCAATCTCTATTTTTAAAAGAAGAAATAGAGTAAGGTTATAATAATTTTGTCTCTAAATACTATTATAAAAACAAACAAGAGTTTGACCTATTTTTTTCATATCAGTATTATATATCCTATATGTATCATTATATAATTAATAATATTTTATACGTACCATCATATAAATTATTGTTGAATTTGCGGGTCGACTCGCTCTATTGCGGAATGAATCATTTTTTGATTCAAAAATTTGACCCGCAAGTGAGAAAAATGATATATATGGGTCAATGATCTTTTTTTGTTTTAACTATCTCATGAGTGTCTAAGAGAAATTTGGAAAACTTTGATTCCCAGCCATGGTGCGAATAAACTATACAAATTATACCAGACCCATACATAAATGATAACACAACATACATAAAGATCTTTTTTTATAAATTAAAGAGTGATCGACCCAAATAATAGACCGGACCGTACACGTAGGATGTAGCCTTACAAAGGAAACCAAGAACATAATGCCACACACTAAAGACTACTCTGATTGACAAACATAGAATTCATGTACTCCTTGATTTTTCCTTCGGGAAAAGTGAATCCTTCATATCCATTGTAAAAGACGCTGATTGATTGTGCAAGACCCATTATTGTCTTGAGAACCAAACATGACACACCAGTTGTCGTCAAGAGCTCCTAATTTATTATGTTATCAGTATCTGCAACCATTTGATGAAGCTCTCTTAAAGCATCTTGTTTGGTAACTCTATATTGCTTCATATAACAGTTTACCGCATTTGTGATCTATCCTCTACTCATGTCATCTTAATTAAAGTTTTGGAAATATTGTAAGATAGAACAATGCATGACGAGAAAATTTATCCATTTTCTTACCTTTAGACCGGTTATATCATTCATAAGACGGCCTCTAACACATACAGATTTGACCAGTCTTGGTCTCGATTTAAGCCACTTGTAAGCTTCCTTGGTAGCCATCTTTCCTAGACACATAAAACAACCAGCCAAAACTACATACGGTGTGATCTCCACCTCAGCAACCTCCATGTACTCCTCAAAGCTAGGCAGGTGAGCGGCTTGTGCCCATTTTTCATGTTCAAAGTTGGGTTTCACAAATGCCTTGACCTAAAAGCTCGAAAGTATAATAAAACCGTTACAGCTACTAAATCCCATTACTTTTTTTTTTTGAATATCAATCCACTTAATAAAATTTCTACAGCTAGGAAACAATATATATATTATCCTTGATTGATTGGTTACCTCTTCTGTGTTGGCTTCCACACTGTAAAGTTTTCCTTCCGACCTAAGTTCTTTTTCAAACTATTCAAAAATATCCAAGATAAAGTTTAGGACGTCTTTCAAATATTTAGGTTGTTTATCTATGGCATGATTGGGAGACCACTTGTACATCATCATCACCACCACCATCATAATCAGGGGCGATCCTCGCCACAACCATGGTCAGTTTCTATGAATGAATAAGTTTGACACGAAATCACCGTTTGTTTCTAAAGGGCTTCACATCGTTTATAAAAGCCAAATTTCTTGAGATAGACATTTTTTGTGAAATATGGATGAATGGTAGATAATTCCTAGAGTCCGTATATATAGATTGGTGAAATCTAGTTTAAGAGGATTTATGGTGTATCAATATTTTAGAGTCGGATATCCTTGCTTTAAATTTTGAAACCAAATCATATCTTCTGTAAATAGATGTGAATCGATTTTAAATATTGTTATAATTGTTTGCACTGATTATCGTAACCGATTAGGTATGATGTAGACGATTTTCAAGGAATTTGGTAAGTAAGATATCAAATTGGAAGATATATTTTTTGAAGGAATGCAGTTCCGTAGATTGCAAGCAAGATATACAGTTAACAAACTTTGTATATGGATAGGTATGACTCATTGTTCCATTCTTCAAATAATCAATCTTTACACCGGATATCTTGGTTTAAGATAGGCAAAAAAAAATTTGTAATTAATTTGGATCCGGGTTAAATGCATATGATTTCGAGAGCAATATCATCCTTGTTTTCAAACAGATTATTTTTAAAAATAGCTATCCAAGTTTCCAAACACTCTTGATTTGTACTTCAGTTTTAATAATATAGATATAGAAATGAATTGGAGATGCTCTTAGTAATGATATATAATGTCACCAGGAACAAGATACCCCGCAAAAAAAAAAAGAAAAAGAAGATTACATGCAAATCAAAAGCATATTAATCCGTGAGACATAAGTCGTTAATGAAATAAATATTTGATTATGTATTCAGCTGCTTTTTACTTTCTGTCAGAGAATGTTTATGTTCACACGTCAGTATAACATTTGATGATGTACAACGTAGATTGGGACTTACTTCCCATTGCGAACTAGGAGCAAGGGGGCGGCCACATGCAGCAGCAACATTGACAAGCTTCTGCGTACCAATTGTGGCTTTGATTCCCTTATTGATTTCACAGACGTAATTCACCCCAATGATTTGGACAACAGTGTAACACTCTTGGGATGGTTTTGGAGGAGTTGGCAGCTCCTTGTCAATATAATCTCCACAAGCCCAGAGCTTTGATGCCTGAATTTTACATCTCTCCCAATGAATTTGAGATGTTGACAACAACAACGTCAATACGAATAGAAACCGACAAAAGATTTTGTTCTTTCATCATTAAATAACAATTTGCTTATTTTGGCAATAGAGCAATATAAATAGATATAGGGAAGTTTATTCGCTACCAAGCTGCTCCTTGTACCCGTCTCAGGAATTCAAAGGAAGATTGAAAGAGATTAGCATGTCACATGACTGCTCCCCGTACATGTAACGACGGCGGAAGAAGGATGAGGGTAGGAGGATTTTGAGGTGGCGTCGGAGAGTAAACGGACGAGGAGGCGGTCGTTACGACGTCATTCTTTTTGATCAGAGGGGATATCAGACTTAGGGTTGGAGGTGACGGTGAGCCGATTCCTTTTGTACGACATAGGCGACGACGAACACCGAACAAAATCCTCTCGAGGAAGAAGGGGATTTGTTTTGGGAAATAATTTAATTTTCCTTATTAATAAATTTCAATAGCGGGTAAAAAAAAATTATTCAATAGCAGTTTTGTTAATAGTCAAGGAGTTTTTGATATTTTCGTTTGGATTAAAATTTATTTTAGTAAATACAAAAGTTTATCAGTTATTCTAGTCATGATTTGAGTCATTCTAACTAATTTCTCATAGATATAATTATACAAAAGTGTTTCTTTCCTTTTAAAGACATCCACGTCAGATTCTACGTCAGAAAATTGGATGTTAGGAATCGACACATGTCACACCCATAAACCTTTGTGTTTCATTCAATCAGCAATCAGAGTTTTTTATCTGTCTGAGGCCCATTAGCAAGAACCCTAACCCCCCCCCTAACCACGTCGGATCGAGTTTTGGACTTTTTAGATTGCGTCAGTTCTAATTCTTCCATTTACGGATCATTAAACCTTTTCTTAACTCCATCCTCTTTCCTCTTCTAAAAACCCGTCTTCCGTTGAATCCAAACGTTTTTAACACCATTCTTAACAATATCTATCCACTCTCCTCACGATCTCTCAATCAATTTTTTTCTAGAATTTGATTCAGAAGATAGGAAATCACCATGGATGAGTCTCAGAATAGTAGGTTTACTTTACTGTGTTAAAGTTTGTTTTGTGAATAAATACAGATGTGGCGGTACACTACAACCGCTCACTTCTCTTTCTTCTCTCCTCCTCATATCTTTTTATTATTCCCTCTTCTCTCCCTTTCAGAAACTAATGAGAGAAAATTAATTTAAAATATTATCTGACAAGGGTTTGGTGAAGAGTACCGGCGGGTTCCGACAGAGAGATTGTAAAGAATGAAATTTTCGATCGGACCCGGCGGTAATTGCATAAGCAAAGGAGCTTAAGCGTGAGATGAAGAAACTGCTTCGGACCAGTTGATCAGTTACAGGAGGCTCTGTCTTGTCCGGATGAGTTACATTGTCCTCTGTCTAACGAGCTCATGCGTGATAGGTCAGTGACGTTACATTCATGAAATCTAAAGTCTTTTGATTAAAGAATGAACCAAAAAATAATTGATCTGTGAAGATTATTCTGCATTTTTATTTATTAATTATAAAATTTACATTTTTTGTGTTTTCCTCAAATTGGGTTTAATTTTATATGATATCCCTAGAAATTGGATTATAAATAAAAATTGAGTAGGTTTTTCAGACATATGACAAGTTATTCATACAGAAGTGGTTGAGTTCTGGAAACATAACTTGTCCCAAGACACAGCAAGTTCTGTCTCACACATGTTTAACTCCAAATCTATTAATCAATGATATAATCTCAAATGGTGCAAGACGGTTGGGGTAAAGAATTTTGAAAAAATGTGAGCCCAACCTTGCAGTTGTACTTCTAAATTGACACTGTTATTTACAACTGAAAAAATCAAACGCTAGACTGATCAAAAGGCCAGCCTCGCAGCTGGTGAATCTGAGTTAGAAGACGAACATGAATCTGACTCTTGACTCTGATGAGGTGGATAGTAACTACATTTAAGTAGTGCCACATTTGTTTTTTTAATGAGTTTTGAGTACTCAATTTATTTGTTGAGAGCTCTGCTCTTTATACTGATTTAGGAAATGTGAGGAATGTTCTCTTTATTTGGTTTTAGATGGGCTCAAATGATGATAAGGAGGACTCAGAACAAGAGGAGGAAACAACATGAAGGTATTTTCTTAAAGAATTGGCCCTTTGCACTAAAAGCTACATATGTACATTTTTCCTAAGTATATTTTTACATATATTTAAACATATGTATAGTAATCTTAACCGGAAATTTCTTCTTCAATAAGCTAAATGTGATGCAAGGGAATCTATATTATACTGGGATCCACAAATATGCTGACGTGGCGTGCTGGGAATAAAAAAAGTGTCTCATTATAATATAGATTTGTGGATCCCACTACAAGAAAAATAAAAAGGATTGATCAGGAATCGAACCCATATTGTTTATTTTTCAAACAAAATCTTTACCACGAGACTACTATGAATACTTGACATATTTTAGGAATAGTTGACTATATTACATAAGTTATTTTATAATAAAATTAAGTTTTTTAATTCCTAGGTATCCTCGATTAATCATTAATTTGCTAAATTTTCATATTCATAGAGTATTTCTATTTTTATGAATCAGTTTTTTTTACTCTACCTTTACATCTCCTATTTTTATTCTGTTGATTAACAATAGAACACATTCATAACACATCATGTATTCCGGTTAATATATACTCTATCTAAATAGAGGAATCCTTCATATTTGATTTTCTCATTGATTCTTCTTCTAGACGAATTTTATTACATCTTTTCGGAAATGACTTCATCTTCAGCTTTAGATGTTGATGGATTCATTGGTAGTATTATCATAATAATTATACTCTTATTATCCAATCAACATTTATGAGAACGGTATTTAGAAATTCATTTACAAGATGCTAATGTTTTCCAAATGCTATTTGCTCAAAGATCTCATATGAAGCTTTTAGAAGATCATTTGTTCTAAGAAAATATAAAAATTAAAAATAATTATATATAATTATTTCCAAAAAATGTAATTAAATATTTTTAACTAAAAGTAGTACTTCACATTTTAAATATTATATAATTTATATAATTACACATATCAATCATTATTTTTAATAACAAACCTAAATTTAATATAATTATATATTATAGATATAAAAATTTTTATATTATTTAAAAATAAATAGATTAATCATTTAATGCTCTACCAAAAATAGAGTAATAAATTAATTATATATAATTTTAATATAAATTATTATTATTTTATGAAATAATATTATAATTATGTTTATAAGCAAACATAAATTTATATTTTTGAAATAAATTATATATTTTAAAATACTAATATTTCACATTTAAAATATAAAACCATTTATGTAATTTAATAAGATTCATCATTTTTATTAAAAAAAATTATTAATATATATTACATATAAATTTATTTAAAATAAATATATTATATACTAAATTTTGTGATAATTATAAAATTATATTTTGTCACTGTTCTATCAATCACTTTATTAAAAAAAATTAGTAAGAGCATACATACTGCTACTATTTTATTATCAGATGTACTAATCGAGGTGTAAAACCTTTACATCCGTGTTAACTTTTGATTCTTTCTACCTTGGCCGCCTCCGTTTCTGGGATTCTCGAAACATAAAAAAGGCTAGTTTATGAAAAAGAGAAGAACATTGGCATTTAACAAGATTGTATAATAGTACCCATTTACTCCGTTAAGTAATAACGAACCATGTTCATAATACTTCTTGCATTTAACTTAATATATATTATATCTAAACGGAGAAATCATTCATCTCTGATTCTCTTATTAATTCTTTTTCCAGTCAAATATTATCACATCTTTTCGAAAATAACTTCAGCTTTTGCTTCGGTTGCTGAAGTTGTTGCATGCGTCTCAACTTTTGATTCTCTTTACTTTGGTCAAACTGCTCAGTTTATGGTTGTTTGTCGCTGGGATTCTCAGAATATAAAAAATGGCAAATTTATGAGAATTAGAGAAGATTGAGAAGAACCTTTGACATTTAACAAGACTGCATAATGTTTGCGGATATATAGAACTTTTGAAAACTTTACGGACTAATACAAAAGAATTCGCACGCTATATCGGTCCAGCTTATATGTCAAACATCAAAAGATATAATAAAATTATAGAATACATCACTTATATCTCCGAAACCGCGTTTGCGCAAGGACTATATTATAATGGTTGAGTTTCAAGACTCCTGTAGGATTCACGTGTTATTCCATCCGGTCAACCACGTTATCAGTGTGTTTTGATTTGGTATAATTATGTGTGGGCTGGTGTGAGTTTTTAATTTATATTTAGAAGCCCATTCTAAAGCACTTAGCCAAAGATAACAAAACTCTGCATTTAAACTTATGTCATGAGGCGTCTCTTCTGTTATTGAACTCATCCGTCGACTATTGAACTTCAGTGTGTCATCCATTGTTTGAGAAAAACCAGACATTCCCCTTCATCTTTTACCTCCCCTGTCTCTTCATCTACATCTCTTGCTTACGCTATTTCAACGTTTTGATTTCACATGTTTAATGAATCGGTTGTTCTCATTAAAACTATTCACTCCCACGACTCTCCGTCTCATTTTATTTACGATCCAAACTTTATTCGTTTTAAAATCAAAATAATTCAAACTCTATCAATAAAAAAAAAGGGTTTGTGAGTCCAATCCACAAACACCGACACCCTCTATTCTTCTATCTATTTGCCAAAATACAGACACCTCCTTCGAGAATGTCTTCCTCTGTGTTATTAGGCCTGCAATTTACATTCTCACACAAGTGACAAACGAAGGTGAAGAAGCAGCTGCATCTGCCAGCAACACTATTGCAGCAAGAGATGATGAACTAAATCCGGCCGGTTTTGAAGCAGAAGAAAATAGCTAATGCACGCGTGAATGATAGTTTCAATTTGTTTGTTATGTATTTTCAGAGTTGTTATGATTTTGAATCCATTATAAAGATTATTTTTAACTTTGGTTTTTCTCTTTAATTTCCGGGAAACTCCCTCCTATGAAGAGGACAATTACTAAGTTTTTTTTTAAAAAAAAGCAGTGTTGACTGCATTTTGAATATTGATAATATCCACAACTAAATTCATCAATCACTACACGTTACATGGTGACATGCATTCCTAAAGAAATATAGCTCATGTAAACATTTCATAAATGTCTGCTATGTAGCCATGCACTCATACTGAGAGCATAAAACTCTTGATTTGTTTCCTTTCTCTTTAAAAAAGAAATTTCGATGTCTCAATGAAAACAAATGCAAACACAACTAAATAGTCATAAACGACGGTTAAAATAACATTTTAATACAATAATATACACATATATACCCAAGTCCAATAAAACAAATAAAACATAAAACATAAAACATAAAACATAAAACATAAAACATAAAACATAAAACATAAAACAATCCATCCCTATATCAACAAACATTCATTTACAAAACCTGACCACAAATTTTTATGAATCAATAAAGAATCTAATCCATTTCACAGTCTCAAAATGAACTTCCCCAACACATGAATCACTTTCATGGATAAAAATAACACAACACCAACAGTAATAACCCCGGGTGGACAATCCCTAGTGGAATCAAGGAGGGAGTATGGGAGAGGATAAGCTGCAACAGAGGAGAAGAGTAGCTGAGGTGCATCGAAAACATCATTGGATTCGGCCTCCTCGAAACTGGATCAAATGCAACACTGATCGGTCTTTTCTATGAAAATCTACATGGAACTGCAGGGTGGGTTTTACGTGACAGTGAAGGTAACTATAAAGGATGTGCTCAAGCAGTGGGAAGGAAGGTACAAAACCTTTTGGAGAGTGAACTACAACACTGTTGGGCTCTCGGATCAAAAAGAAAAATTGTCGATTAAGTTTGAATCAGTTTCATTCTGATGGATTAAGAGGCAAACAAAGTAGTAGAATGATTAGCAACTACTAACCCTTCGGACAATTCTTTTAAATTTCATTACTATGTATCACAATATAGCACTAATCTTCTTCATGAAGATCATGTACTCTCGATTGCATAGTAACAATAAACATAGATGTTATAAAAATAATTATTTTGTGATATTAATAGAAGATTATAGAATATTTTTACTGGAAATAAAAAAAAAATATAGAAAATAATGTTTTTGGATCATAATGTTGGACTGAAGATACAGTCAAAATTCATATAAACCCTCATAGTACTTAATATTTTAAATGAAATATATAAATAAAAGTTTAAGTTAGACAGTATATAAAATTTTATTTTTAATAACAATGTAATAACATGATTGGTATTTTGAAAAGATAGTAATTGTAAAACAAAATAAAAATCAAATAAGTTGTGCATGTCTATTGATAATTATCTTTATCATCTTTTTACAGTGAGTTTTAATCCATAACTATATTTTTACTATAATTAGATTGCAATATATTGTTTTATGTTTATAGTTTAACAAATGATATAATAAATAGTAATGTTTTTCATAGAGGTGTTACAGAAAATTTTGTAGAAGTTTTAGTGTATTTAACTTATACAACATTTAAAAAAAAAATTATTTGCTTCCTTATGAAACTTTTTTTGGAATAAAAGATATAATTTACTTATATTTTTTTATAATTTTTTTACTATAGTAACAAATATATATTTTTTTAAAATTAACAATAGTAAAATTTGTAATAAAAATAGTAAAATTTGTAATAAAATTAACTTAGAATTTATTAAAACTTAAAATATATTTATATTGTTTTGTTTATTTGTATACCCGCTCGTAGGCAGGGACGAATCAAGAAGTATTTTTCAGTGGGTGCAAAATTTAATAATGGGCAAAGGGAGAATCGAACTTGAGAGATCAGGGGGTGCACAACATCAATTTAGCCATATCAACTAGCTGATTTCTCTGTATTTTCAAATATTGATAATATTACAGGGGCATGTATCACCATAGTCAAAGCTGTGGCTTCGCCCTTGTTCGTAGGGCGGATTTGACCCTAGCATATTATAAAAAATATAGTAATAGAATTACTATATATATTAGATAAGTAAAATACATTTACCTCCCTAAAAACATGTCGCAGACTGGCAGTGTGGCAGTAGAAAAAAAAATGCGTAACCGTAGTCACCATATCATATAATAACACACAAAATGACAACTGAAGTCAAACAAAACTGTGAAAATGTTACGCGTAGTGATGAATATATTGCTTTGGTCAATCATTCCATATGGAAGCAGGAAGCTACAGAGGCCAATTAAGATTATGCTGCATTAAACATGTCCCTCGTTACGCATAGTCCACTATAAAGAGCCTATTTCTATAAAAAGAAAAGCCCAATAAATCATTGCATCCAATCTTCATCAAACGTTCCCGTTTACTTTGCAATTTTGGTGGAACCGGAGGAAATAACATTTTAATAGAGTTTTTAAAAAGTTTTAAAGACCTATATCAAATTCTATCAAATGAAAGATTTTTTAATAGATTTTTCAAATTTTTATAAAAACTCAACTAAAATATTATTATTTTTGATTAAAAAAATGACAGAGATTTTCAAGGTAAAGATATTTACAGTATGTAATAACAAACTTAAAGAAGAGATAAAAGACTATTGTTTAGAATATAGTATTGGTGAAAGATTCAAAGGGTCTTTAACCAATTATTTATTTAAAAATTAACCATATACAACAATGTTACATATGCGAAAAGGGTTTCTAAACTATTATTAGACATTCACACTTTCTCTTCATTTTTTCTTTTATTTTTATCAGAGACTTTTTTCGGAATACCCCCAGATTTTTTCCCTATATTTTAATTTTGTTTAGTTTATTATAGAGTGTATTTGACTACATATTCTATACTTAGACTAAAGAATCTATATAAACTATTAAAAAAATTGATTTTTTTATATTGTTTATTGGTGACTAGAATTATTAAAATTCATTTTTTTCTTTCAATATCAAAATACATATAAGTTGACAACTAATTGAATTAAAAATTTATTTCAAATTCAGTTATTCTTTTAACTTGTTTATTTGAATTTTATGAAAATGTGGTTGAATTAACATATAATTCAAATATATTTTAACATTAAAATATACCAATATACATTTTTAACTTTTAATATTTATTATTTGGTGATATAAAATCTATATGAATCGTTTTTAAGTGTTAAGATAGTGATGAAATGAAGAAGAATTGAAATCTAAAAGTGATATACTTTAAAATAATCTTGAAATTCTGTCAAATACTTGTATTTCTATGAATCAAACAAAGAGTAGACAATTTATAATTTATTTCAAGACTATTGTCTATTTAAAAATGATTGTATTTGAATACCCTAACATCCACTATTGAGCTAAAGAACAATTAGATTAACTAAACAACCGATGATGAAATCTGATCTTTCTTCTCTCGCGTTAGCATGATATAGATTTCTAGTAAGTAATTAAAGATCGAAAAGAAGCATAAAAAGAAGACCTACTTTTTTTAGTAAATCTTTATCGTTGTGGTAAGATATCATAACATAGGCTCACCTTCTAAATGTGTCAATACTGAAATCCCTGATACAAACCATTATATAGCAAGATTAGTTGAAGAACTGCAAGGAAAAATCTAAACAACTTAAGGATTTTATAGAAATTTAGAGCTAATTATATAGTACACCTGAACCATATAAGGAAAAAAAAACATGCAAACAATATGTTTCAGTGAATATATATTTTTCGAGATGCTGAGATGTAAAACTCAAAACGCCACCATCATTAGATGTATAACCTCCCAATATCCTTTTCTACTCCAGCTATTAGAGATGGTGGTGGAGCGACCAGTTCAATAATCTCGAATCACATTGCGCAAAAGGATGAGAGATTGTTCCTAAGACTTTAACTACAACTTTTAACTCTAGATTGCCACAAATTTAAAGAAGTGAAGAAACCATTAACTGGGAGGGATACCTGGATTGCTGGCAACATACTCTTGTATGGTTGATAGCTCATGGAAAGCATAAATTACTATGTGAGAGTACATACCATATCAATTAAGCCAAAATCTGAATAGTGGTCAGCAAAATTGAGCTACCGAGAAACATCATCTGTCATAACTCCATGCAACACGTGATTCTAAGTGCATGTTGATACATAGAAGAAGTATTAACATGGAAAAAATTAAGAGCATCGTACAGCCAAAACTTGAGCTCCACTCATAATTTTCACATTTAACCAAACCCACAAAAGAATGTGTAGTTTATTCTTGGGATTATACACTATAAATAGTTAATGAAATCTAAACCAATGAAATCATTTGATAAACATACTTCAATTTTAAGATTTCCTCCTTACCACTTTCTTTTGTAAGCCTCTGAAATCTCCCGAAAAAGTAAAGCAGTTACCAAGTCATAAACCTCGTCATTGCTTCCTTCTGGTCCATGAAGCTCCCTCCTGCATTTTGTTGTTGATGAATTAGTGAAACCACTCCTGCAGATCAAAGAGTATTGAACAAACAAAAAGACCACCTACCTTATAACAAGGTAATGTGATGAAATGTACCCCAATGTGCTAACCCGTGAGAAAGAAACCACAAAATCATGATCACACACAACTCCAGAAAGGTTAAGAAATGAGGTTGGTTCACTGAGATTTAGTTTCAGTTTTCTAGGGTTTCCTTCCCAATTCAAGACCTTGTTAGCAAGCCTTATGTCTCTGTCTGGATCATAAGTGCACAAAATCACGTCAAAGAAATTAGATGTTTATTTCATGTTTAGAGACAAAACAAAACAAAACAGAACGCTCGAATTTTAGTGCTTTTGAATCAAATATTTATACCATGAAACCATCAAAGTTCAAGAAGAGAACATCATTTAGATCTTTGTCGTAAATCTTTTTGTAACTTATCGGATTCCTCTTCTTTAGCTCTTTTTTTCTTTTTAGTCTGCAGCGTCTATAACCACTTTCTCATAGGATTTCTAAGAGAATCACACAAAAGTTGATTTCGAGAATAAAAGTGTCAGAAGCATGAAGCTAAAAAAGGTGACCCTTCGCTATGGTAAAGGTTTTGTAGAGAAGGCGATGAGAAGAAAGGAAGAGGAATCAATGAGCGGACTCTTGGATAGGAAATCAAAAGTTCAGATAACGTTTTGCAGAGTAACAAAGAAAAAAGAATCTTTTTTGCAAGAAAACAGAGAAGAATTCATCGTGGGAGAGATATTTTTTAGGGTTTGTGCTTAAGGGATCTCAAATACTAATAAAAAAAAATTAAAAAAAATTGTGAAGCCTAAAATACTCAATTTTGTATTGACGTGGCGAAAAAAGTATCCTTATTGAATGATTTTTTAATGCAGATATGGCATAGTTTAGATAGCTTTCTATTTAGATTTTAGCATTGTTAGATATTTATTTTAATTGGTGAGAAATTCATTAAAAGACTCACAAATATAAATGTTCTTAGTTATTTTTGGTTTATTTGCAATCCTACAAGAGCGTTATTGATAAGAAATTGAGAATACAACTTTTGTGTAATTCCAAATTAAATCATACTTTAAATAGTTAGTGTATTCCTTTGAGACTCATATCTTTCATATAACCTACAATTTTTGGGTATTGTTCATAGATTAATAATTCCCCTATTTTAGTTGTGTTGGTTCCTTGAAGTTTCTTTTTACCATTTTGGTTTGTTCTTAAATCGAATAATTAATATTCGCTTTTAACACTGTTTAATTATGCATTACAAACTATGAGAAATATTATATAATTAATACGCGCTTTGTGACGAGAAAAAATTTCTACAACTAAACATTTCAAAGTCAGTTCATACTTAAAAGTTGCAAGTGGGTTCCGTTATGACTCATACTTCGTAACCTTATTTTGGGGTTTGTTCATAAGTTTTTTACTGTAAAACCACAACTTGGAATTCTAAAGGACAGAAAAATATGAAGGGAGTAAGAGTTACTTAGTTTTCTTCCTGAGATTTTGTTCTAACATTTTAGTTATTGGTGATAACAACTTTAGAGTACTTTTAAGTCAATCATGCATCAAATCTGTGGGTTGAATCTGATTGCCTCGACAAACATACAAACATATAGCAAAACAACAAAGATGAATTTGTAAATGACAAATGAAGTTTCCTATATTAACAGGAATCAATGGGACAAATTCAAATTGGGCAAGTAAAGACTGCGCCACCCGCCCTATAGTTTAAAAAATAGAAGATACAAACAAACATATAGTTTGGTTGTGTTTTCCAGATCGAAGGAAGTCATCTTTAATCTGAGAATTGAGTAGAACATGTGTAACTTGTGTAGATCACATAACAATGAGAAATATGTTTGATTGCAATAAATTGATAGACTGTGAGCTATGCATTAGGGTTCCTGTGAAGCTGTCACTATTAGATATTTTTCAAGAACGTCAATGTTCTTCTTCTTTTTACGGCTTGTCGATTTGGTTGATATTTTTATAAAATTATTATTGTTTGAAAGAAGCTATCGAGTTAAATTGAAAGAATCTGTTAGTTTGTAATTACTCTTGATATTATTAATTCTAGGATTCACAAGTTATTTTCTCTAGCAATTAACGAATCTGAAATGTATCAATTATAATGTAGATGTTTACAACTCTTTTTTACAGATCTCTCTGAGATTATGTACTACTAGCATTATATTGTTACTCAAAAGAGTGAAACACTGCAACTAAAAATGCTCCAAGTTGATAATGAATTTAAGGTAAAAGACAGCAATTTTAATAGCCTTCCTAAGAACTTCTGACTTTTAGTACTCAACAATTTGTTATGAATCTAGACATTTCATTTTAGAATGTCTCCAACTTAGAAAACAATTAGCCAAACATTCATTCAGTTTCAACTACTTTTATGAAACTTTTAAAACAATTTTTGTATAAAGTTAATGGTTAATTTACCAATTGTAGATATTATTTATGATAAATTGTGAAATATACTAACATTTGGTAAAGCGTTTGTGATAGTCTTCTAATATTTAAAGCATGTGTAGAAATCTATATATATAAAGAAATGTTCACTCCCTCCTTATCAAGCCACGTCACTAAATAGTGTTATAAGGAAGTGACACGTGTCCCATTCAACAAAGCACTGCGTTTCATTTATTTGAGTGTGCAATGCATGTGGGTTTTAGTTTGTAATCAGGCTTTATGTTTGGCTTAGTGGAACCCAATCCGAATAAAGAGAAATCCCAATTGTAATGAAACGCGTCGTTTCTGATTTATGTTCTTCAGCTTCGCCATTCGATAACTAAATCTTAACCTAGGGGTTCCATGCGTTGTTTCATCTTCTTCCTAACAATCCGAGAATCTACCAGTTACAGATCCATCTTCTTCAAGTCCTTAAATCTATTACCCATGCATCTACCTTGAATGCGAGCTTCGCTCATGCAAGTCGGTGTACCTACGGACATAAAAGGCTATGCCTTCCTCATCTCAAAACCATCTTTCCAACCAGACCTCGATAGGAAACAAACCGGAAAGAACTTCGATAGGATCATCACTGGGCAAGAAGAACCCTATTCAGCTAACGTTATCAAGACCAAAGGCAATATAAAGTCACTTTCTTGATTAAAAACATTGAATTTCGTTTCAAGCATAAGATGAGTTAGTGGAATCGAAGCCCTACTTGATATTAACATATTTCCGTTATTGCTTTATGTTTTTGACCCGTGTATTTTTTTTTTTTGCAAACCAGATGCTATTTGAGAAGGCTAATCTAGCAATATAAAGAGGAGAGAAAATCGCTATTATAGGTCCCAACGGGTGCAGGAAGTTGCTGAAGCGAATTATTGGTTTAGAGAAGTCAATGAAAGGTGATATTATTCTTGGAGAGGACAATGTCGTGCCAAATTACTTTGAACAGTTTCAGGTATGTGTCCCTGCTATAGCTAAACAGTTGAGATAGGTTAGTTAGTCTCATGACATGATTTTGGGTTCATTGGCAACTGTACGTTGATTAAGTGTCTCTCAGTACAATTTTCCCAAAAAAAAATCCTTAATTGATTGCTAATTAAATCAATACATCAAACACCGCAGCTTAGGTGGAGTCAATAGAAATTATCCCTGGAAGTGGTTTCAAATATGGTGGTGTTCAGTAACTTGAGAGCGCAACACTTACTGATCTAAACGCATACATTCTCAACAATCCTCCGCAGGTAGAAATAAAATCTATACACTTTCCATAGACTCTCATGAGGCACGAGTTGGAAACATACATTAACTCATTGTCGTATATTCAGCCGGAGCTTCTTTGCTCTAGGAAAGCCGAAGGCATCAAAACTTGCAAAAGGTGGTGCTATGTTTCGTGTTCCAAATATTCGAGAAAACTGCAGTGTGGAGTATCATCCTTCAGCTGCATGATATGTATCGCCATAGCCGTAATCGGTGCCGCCAGGTGATACTCCGCCTCATTTGAAAGACTACTCATGGAGCTCGGGTTTAGAATAGCTAACTTGAGATGGTTGTCTCTGATAATACAGAAACAGCTGTGTTTGTTACTTTCGACTCAACAATGACATCTAACAAATGTTTGTGCATATGAAGGATGACACTCAAATGGTGATTTGCACAAAACTATTGTCTCCTACAACAATGTGACATACACGTTACATATACTTTTTAAACACTTATATCATTGTAATGCAGGGACAATGTAGAGGGTGGGAGCAATGTCACAGAACCCCAACGGGAATTACCAAAGCCAATACCTAAGAAGCCATATAGCGTTTACAATTTTGAGTAAAACTCATAATAACGGGCCTTCTAATCTCAAACAGCTCAAGTGTCATCTACCATGTTTTAATGATTGGTTTGGAATTCAAATTAAACATAGTTTTTTTTTTGTCAATCAGCTTATATTAAAATTAAAATAAAGAGGTTCATGGCCTCAGGCCCAAGATCAGCCCGATTGGGCAAAAGAGATAGAGCCCTTTAGGGTTTGTTTAGCCAAACAGTCGGCTTGAACATAGGTTTGGATTTCAAAATTAATTATTGGTTTGGCTTGGACAAGATCTGATATTATAATTGGTTTTGACTTAATTAGGCCAAATATGATATCATCACTGAAGATTAAGGAAGTAACTGTTAGGAATTTCATGTATAAATCAGATGCTTTTTTTTTCAATTCTATGCATGCCACTCCTATTATGTGGTCCAACAAGAATACAATCGAACCAGTCTAAATTGCCGCGGTCAACCACCGTTTCATGCTTACTCAGTCAATTAGTCCACTAAACGGCTGATATTTTAAACAAAGTGTTTTACGATGAAAATAAAAATTTCACAATAGATAAATAAGTCAAAAGAAACTAAACAAAATATCCAATTACAAATAACCAAATTAAATAAGATTCAAAAATATAACAAACTCGAAATGAAGATGGTAAAATATTTAAATGCTTTCCAAAACTTATCCACCGAATCAGAATTGAGATATTTCAAGTATTCACAAAACAACTAAACTATAATTTTAAATTAATTTATAATAATTAATTTTAGATCTAATATCAAAAAAATATTCAAAAATACTTGAAATTGTCCAGAATACCAAATAATATTTAAATTAGCAAAAAAAAGTAAATATTCGAAATAGTAAAAAAAACCTTTTAAACACCAAGATATCTAATGTTTTCCATTTAACTACTCGGTTGAACTAATTTTTATGAAAGTATTTAACAATATGTTAGTCTAACATATATGTATATTAGTTTTATTTTAGGATTTTGATGTTTTAAAAATCTCTTATGATTTTCAGTTTACATGATTTAAATAGATATCTAGACCTACAAAAATCTGAACCGAGTCTGAACTATAATAAAAATTTTATTCTCTATATCTAAAAACCCAAAACAAGAATAAGCACGAACTGAACTTCGTCGGTAATTGAGTGCCCCCTTCATTAAACACTTAAAAATATCAGAAAAGTATTCACATTGTTTAACTGCTCTTAAAAATAAAAATCATATCACACTAATCTTTTTGTCACGACGATGAAAATATTTTTAACAAAAATATAAATTAAAGAATATAAGATATATGTAAAAACTTTTAAAAAATAGTGTCAAAAACATAACTTCAAGCTTAAAACTCTTCAAAACATAACATAAAACATAAAAAAAAAAAAAGATTTTTTAGCTTGACAACTTCCATTCTTTATCTTTAAACTCTAATACTGTGGTTAATCAATCATAACCTGGAAAAATAGAAAGTAATGGATTGTATAGTTTATTAAGATAAAAAAAATCTTAAAGAGATAAAAGATATGTATAAATATTGTAAACAAGCAAAATATATCTGATCACATATAAGCTCTCCTCACTTAAAATGCTAAAGTCTTCTAAAATACAAAAATTGTTATCATATATATCTCTTTCAACTGCAAACTTAAAACATAAACCACAATATCAAATAAATAATAATAATCTTGATCACAAGTAAAACATATCCCGCCTGTAGGGCGGGTCGATCCTAGTATACGTTATAACTTATAAAAACACGTGTATAGATAGATGTGTGCACATATCTACGTGTATATAAAGAAACAGAGAACCACAAAAAAAAAAGAAAAAAACGTACCAAAAGAAGTAACAGAGAGAGACTTTATAAGTTGTCACCCAAAAGACCTTTCCATTTTCATGCACTCTTTTTTTTATTAACTCCTTTCTCCGCATCATTTTAATGCATGTTTTCTTCTTATTTGATTTTATTCAATTTGATTTTATTCAAATTTGATTTCATTTAATTCAGTTTTCCTCTTCTCATAAGAATATAAAATCAAAAGATCCGATTTATTTGTTTCATTTTTTTTTTCTCTCTCTCTTTGCTACTATAACATAAAAATAAAAATGCTCCAATACTTTTACTCAGACTCTCTCTATATTTCTCCTTCTTCTTCACGCCGGCTAACAAATAAAAACTCCATCTCTCGCACTCTCTTTGCATTTTCGTAGAAACTTTTTTCATTTTCATTTATTTTCTCTTATTCTTCTTCATTATATTTCCTCTTTTGGAAACACAAATATTTTCCTTTTCTTTTATGGGTTTTTAATCTTTCTTTTGTTTCCTTTTCTCTCTTTGCGTGTGTGAGATTTTTTCCTCCCTTCATTACCTTTTTTTGCCGATTAGAGTGTTCTTCATCCTCACAGGTAAACAACTTCTCTCGCATTCTCATCACTGCAGTGCGTTTCTTCTAAACGTGGAGATTTGATCGGAACACGAAGATCTAACCTTTTCCCTTCTGTTTAGTATTGTAAGTTTTTTTTTCTTGATCGTCGTACAAAATCTCAGTTTCATCCTCAAAACAGGTCTCTCTTCTAAGATTTGTGTGTGTTCAAATCTGATATCGTTTTTTGCTTTTTTTTTTTTTGCTAAAAATTGGATGATCGTTTAGTTTAGTCTTTGATCTCACAATGTCACTATGAAAATTTAATATGTAAATGATGATCGTATTGAGTGGTTCAGCTTGTAGTGAAACTGAAAGTATATTTAAGACAAAGTAGAAGTAATGTTGTGTTGTTGATCAGTGGTGGATTCTGATCCCAATGTATTTTGTTTTTGTTTTTGATCTATTTTAGAACCCACCAATGACTTCTTTTTCTTTTACAATATTTTATAAAGTCTTTCTTGTATTAAAAAATAAGAACAATTTATGGACACTAAAATCTTTTGTCTGTTTCTTACATCTCTTTGGTGTAACTTGATTCAGTCTCAAGTGCTCTTGTTTTGTTCTTAGATCATCAGAATTTGGATTTTTCCTCTGTTGAGTGTGTGTAAATCATCAATCTTGAGATGGATCATAGAAGAAATGAGCAAGAGTTTGATGAATTAGAGAAGCTTCTTGGAGAGATTCCCAAAGTTACTTCAGGAAATGATTATAGCCCTTTTCCTATTTGTTTGAGCTCAAGCAGATCATCAACATCCATCAAGAAAGTGGCTACATTTGAAGAACAACATCTACATCTTCCCGGTGACCACGCATTTACCTCTGAAGGAAACTTTAACTTTGGAAGCCCAAATCAATCTCCAGAGAATCCTCAACTTATGTGCATCCCTTCCTACCACTCTCCAAACACTTCACCTTGTGTATATGACAAGTTCGACTCAAGAAAACTCGATTCACTAATTTATAGAAAGCTGCAACATGTTGGTTACTTTCCTAATGCTCAGCCGCAGCATTACATGCCATCCTCTCTGCCTCACCGTCAAGCTTTTGATCAATCTCATATCAACTGGAGGAATATCGAAGAAGAGCTGAAGCTGCAAGAAGAACAGTACATGCCTGTGAACCCACCTTTCCTCTATTTCTATAACAATGAGTGCCATTTAATGGATACTGCTCCAAGACGGGAACATTTTGGTTATCATCGAGCTGAACAGTCTAGAAACTTGTTTTGTAATAGAGAAGACAGTGATGAAAGCAGCATGAGGAGTTTGGATGGTGTAAGAAAGAAAATGTACTATCCGGAGAAGATTTTAGTGAGATCACATCTGGGTTTAAACACTGCTAAAGTCATAAAGTATGGTGGTGGAGTCAGTGAAGATCTCTCAATGAGCCTCAACAATCTAAAGTTACAGTCTCCAAAGTATAACTCTCTTGCGGAGGCAAGAGGGAAGATATACTACATGGCCAAGGATCAGCATGGATGCCGCTTCCTGCAGAGGAAATTTGCTGAGAAAGATGGGAATGATATCAATATGATCTTTGATGAGATCATTGACTATATCAGTGAGCTTATGATAGACCCTTTTGGGAATTATCTAGTTCAGAAACTGCTAGAAGTATGCAGTGAAGATCAGAGAATACAGATTGTTCAATCCATTACTAGACCTCCAGGAATGCTTATCAAAATCTCTTGTGACATGCACGGGTAAACAAAACAGTAAAATACTTTTCTTCCTATATGTGTTGTTGTTTTTTTACCTGACGTGATCTTCTTATGTTGTTATTACAGGACTAGAGCTGTTCAAAAGATTGTTGAAACGGTTAAGAGACAAGGGGAGATTTCAAGCATAATCTCTGCTCTGAATCATGGCATTGTGACATTAATAAAGAATGTAAACGGTAATCACGTTGTTCAACGGTGCTTGCAGTATTTGTTACCTCACTGCAAGAAGGTAACGATGACTTTATTCACTCTTTTGTAAGTTAAAGATTCACTCTAATAATCTTAAATGATATGAAAATGTGATCCATTTTTTTTTGTCTGTTAATTCAGTTTCTTTTTGAAGCTGTGATTACTCACTGTGTTGAGCTTGCAACTGATAGACATGGCTGTTGTGTACTTCAAAAATGTCTTGGCTATTTCGAAAGAACACAAAAAGATCACTTAGTCTCTGAGATTGCCTCTAATGCTCTACTCCTCTCTCAAGACCCTTTTGGGTATATATATGTTTTGAATCTTTTCTCTTTTGAGTTTCTGAAACCAATGTTTGTTGATAATGGAGAGAAGATCTAATGGTTTCAGGAACTATGTTCTCCAATATGTATTTGAGCTTCAGCTTCAATGGGCAATCAATGAGATCCTCAAGCAATTAGAAGGGAGCTACACCAAGTTATCAATGCAGAAATGTAGCAGCAATGTGGTTGAGAATTGTCTGAAACTAGCTGATGACAAACATCAAGCGAGCATCATCAGAGAACTCATAACATATGGTCGTCTGGACCAAGTTATGTTGGATCCTTATGGAAATTATGTCATTCAAGCAGCTCTTAAACAATCCAAGGTAGGAAAACGAAATCACAATTGTTGATTCAGTCCTTAGATTGCATATTCAGTATCTAAAGATCAGATTGTTGCAGGGGAGTCTTCATGGTCTTTTGGTTGATGCCATTAAACTTCACATCTCATCTCTTCGTACCAATCCTTACGGTAAAAAGGTCCTTTCTGCACTTAGCTTAAGGAAGTAAATCAGAAGGTAAAAATAATAAACCAGAAAAAAAATTGAAAGTTTTGTCTCTTTTAATGTCTCATGATTTTTGCAGTTTATATGTAACATCTTTCTTGACTGGCAGATTTGTACCCAATGTTGCTGCTTCTTGTTGGTAAATTTATCTTGTAACTTATAATGTAAAGTTTCGTATTAAAGATTCGAAGAACGGCTTTACTATAATTTGACAATCATCTCTGTTTTCTGAAACATCATATTAAATGTTTCTGTGATGTACAAAAGAGAAAAATTGATTATAAACGCCTAAAAAATCTGATTTTTTCAAAGAAATCACCACAAAATATCAAAAATCTGACCA
>CAKOAT010601821.1:97060-155316 GCA_932364175.1 Eruca vesicaria subsp. sativa
TTTTTTTTTTTTTTTTTTTTTTTTTGAAACAACATTGTGACTAGAGACTAGAATATAAATAACGTGATAAACACTGAACCCCTTTCACATTGATGATGATTGAATTGAGTCAACGTGTTAAAATCAGACGGTGGAGAGTCAAAGCTTTCTAACAGAGGGTTTAATCTTGGTTTACAACTTGATAACTTTAATACTACGAGTGGTTGTGGTCCCCTCTTTTAATCTATACTATTATTTGCGAAGTGATTTTTCGCAACAGAGCTCCCACGTTAAAAGTTAGAGCAGTTAATATCGTTTATACCCTTGATGAATAAATATATAAATCAGACAATAATAAAAACGAAATTAATTAATATTTATTTGATTAGATAAAGGATTTGAATTAATAATAATGATAATGATTATCCATAATCTAAATATATATTTAAAAATAAAAAAATATAATTCATATATATAGTGTGTTGTTATCCAGATAATATATTTTATAAAAAAATTCAAAAACAGAAAAAACATAAATAAATATTCATAAAGTAAAATTTTTAATTGTATATAACTGAAAATATAAAATTGAAAAAATTATAATACGTAATTATTTTCAAACTAAAAGAATATAATAATATACTAATGATATATATTTGTGAAGTTATTTTTCACCTCTGAACTCACACGTTGAATTAAATTTATTTTTATATTTTCTATAATTAAACTTTAAACATGAATTAATCATAACAAAATAAAAGATCATTCAAAAAGAAAGAAAATACGTATTTGACAAAAATAAATTTTAAATATATTGTATTATTATCCAAACTAATATTATTCTTTTTGTGAGATCAATTTTGAATGTACATTTATCCATTCAATTTTTAAATTGAAAGATAGATTTCTATATTTTTATCAATTAAGAAAAAAGGAAATGGACTTTAGATTTTTTTTAAAAATTTGTGAATAACGTTATCATGTTAAAAGGTTTAATTTTTAGGTTAATTTTTTTGGATGTAAATAATCATTTATTTTGATGATTTTTTAAATTAATTTAAAGATAATTAAGCCCGCATGTGCGAGTAAAACACCTAGTAGAAGTTGAAGATTTGAGAACATTCGGATATTTAGTTCAGCTCGTATTGGTTATTTCGGATATGGGTGGTAGTTTATGGTCTATTTAAGAATCAAATTAAAATTTGGTTTGAATCGGTTTTGATAGGCATTGATTATGTTCGGTCGGATAGTAAAACTAAAATTCTTGAAATTTTTAGGTTGAGTTTGGTTCGGTTTAGGTTCCAAACCTTTTCTTCTCAACTTTAACTTTACGACACACAAGAGTCTCACACACAGAGACAAATCAAAGAGATCGATTGTTGAGATAAGACGATTGGTTGTGAGAGACATGGTGTTCCGAGGGGACATGGTGATGTCCGTAGCTCATTTATCGGCGGAGATATTTCAGCGATTACGGTGGATTCCAGCGTCTGATCGAATCGGAAGCGGCGAGATGTTGCGGCTCGTTTGCTGTTTCCCGCTTCGGCAATTGGGTCGATTCGTGTTATGGTTCTGGAATTATATCTTTGTTTCACCTCCAGAAAATCCTTATTCTGATGATGATGATGATGAAGACGATGATGTTTATGGATCATCATCTTCTTCTTCTTCTTCGATTGTTAATCATCAGAACTACTATCATCTTCATTTAGAGTAATTAAGTTTAATGTGATCAGAGGAGTCAAAGAAGCTTGGTTTGATCTAGCCACTTGTCATAATTCTTGTCCTTCTAAATCTAGCTCTCGAGTGATGGAGAGCTCAAGTCATTCAAGTTTGTTATGTATTCAAATCATCTGTTTTGATGTGTAAGAATGATTAGTTTGTTAAGTGTGTTCAATAATGTGTTTAGTCTAGCTTTTGATTTCAGTTCGCGTTAACTATTTTGGCAAGTATTATTGATCTATTCTAGAGAACTCATCAAGCTTAACTCTAGCTAGATGTATTTTATAAGGTTACATGTATAATCGTTAGATGTGGGCTATAGTAATGCATACTTTTAGGTTATCAGAAACTATTGTTGGTTATCAAGTTCAAGTGATGTGCTTCTTGTGTGACCGTCGGGTGGTCTCGTAATGCAGCAAGGTAAACTTGTTAAATTATTGACTCTGTCTTAGTATGTTCTTTTGACACTAAATCCATTTGGGTTGATTTTCTGTTGGAGTTTAAAGCTTTGCTGTCTTTCTATAATAATCTGTTTCCATAGTTTTCACTGATTTCTTGCTGTTTACTTCCTTTCAGGTTTGAGAAATTTAATGGAATTAAATTCAAGATTTTTGGGCCATTTATAATGGAAGAAAGGATTCCAAAAGAAGTCAACGATTTAAACTAGGGATTGACATTAAGAGGTGTTATTAGTTTGTATATTTTAGTGGATTTGAAAATACAAATCAAATATGATGTTATTGGTTCTATGATTTTAAAATCCCTATTCAAATTCATTGTTATTGGTTCTATTATTTTATAATCTATATTCAAATTTATTGTTATTGGTCCTATGATTTTAAAATAGATTTTAAAATCAGGCGTTATTCAATAATAATGATTTGCTTGAGGATTTGATTTTAAAATATATTTGAATGGATTTATGAGTTAAAAATACAAAGAATCAAATATTGAGTTGAACCTTGTTATTTTGATAGTGTACTACTGATTTTCTTAATAATTTGTTTCTTGCCCAAAGTTTTACGTACATATTGTCCATGTTTCCCTAATAATAAGCAAACTAGGATAAGACATGTGCCTTGCGCATGATAAATTTATATAAAAATTATTTTAAAATATTATATGGAAAAATAAATTTATATTCTTGATTGAATTAATATTTTGGTCTTTATTTTTTTTTGTAACTTTTTGTTTAGTACATAATTTGTTTATTGATGAACTGATCTCATTTTCAAAAATGTTTTATGCCAAAATATCACTTACTGCAAAGAACCTAACGTTTAGGTCAAAAAATCTCGGGTCTATTTGGTTACAATGAAACTATGTCAGATCGGTTTTATATCATTATTTAGCAGTTTAAAATTTAGTTATGGTTATGAGAAGTTTATGTTCACGTGCTAATCCTATATATCTTCAATATTTTTTTGTATTTTTTTCATTATGGTTATTGCTCGATATAAATATTGATTTTGAAGTTTATTCTCATTTTGTTTGTTTGTTTTGGCCTAAGATTTAGATAATGCTTAAGATTTAAAATAATTAAAACGATACATACTTAGGTTAAGATCTGCACATTTTACAGAATAAGTATTTTATATTTATTATTTATTTTAAAAATAATAAAATAATAAGTATATATATATTAAATAACTAAGAAATAAGTTACTATTATGTAATAAATTGGCGTTTGCATATAAATCTAACGATTCCCTCTTGTTTATTCGCAATTAAGGCAAATAAATGAAAAATATCAATCTTATCTATCATATATTATATATAATTATATTTAAATGATATAGATATATAGCAAAATTTTGATATGTATATTTATTAACTGAGGTTTCTACTCATATGATTTTATGATTATTTGCATATTTGTATAACAAATTTTACACCAACAAATTTCTTTTAATGTGAGATGTTTAGTATTTTCAATAACTTATAATCATTTGAAAAACAATGAGAGATTTTAAATAAATATTAACTTCTCAATATATGTTCAATACAAATATCAAAATATTATTACGTATTTTCATGTGATGTATAGTTTAATTTAAATGATATGAAATATATATATATATATATATATATATATATATATAACCTATTAAAATAAATTTATTTTTTCATATGCTCTTATAATAGTTGTATCTCAATATAAAAAAAATTTAAACCTTGATCATAAAAGCTTATGTGCGACTTTTAACAGTTTTAGTAATTTATACTCGTTTTGAAAAATTTGAAATACAAAATACACAAAAAAATCTAGATTTTTACTAATGATTAATGTAATTGTTTAATTTAATTTAATAATAAAGAAATAAATAAAATTATAAAAGTTATAGAGATTGTTATCAAATTTTTATTGTTTCAAATCATTAATTGAGAGATATATATATTTTAATCACATTAGGTAATTCCGTAGGTTTTATTTAAGGAAAGCTTGCGGAACAATAAATATTTTTTATATGCGACCAAATATAGTCTACGAGATAATATATTGCTAGAGATTATAATTTTTAGACTATACATTATGTTACATGCTCTAGAATCCTTCTAAGTTGCAATAGAAGACATAGAGAGGTGCCATGTAGGATGGGGTTATTTTTTAATTAATACAAACTTAAGGTTACAACTTTTTCAAATGTTTCTCAATTAATATATAGGGGATACTATAATATTAACCAACCATCTCTAACTTAGCTTTACGTATATGTAGACGTTAATATAAATTTACCAAAAATCTCTCATAAGCGTTTTGGTCTACAAATGTTTTCTGGAGATTCTACTCCATAAAATGACAAAAAGAGTTGTTTACCATCATCATGTTTTTCTAAGAAATGTTATCGAAAGAATTTTTGATATATTCAAATCTCGATTTTTAATTTTTAATGTGCATCCTCTTTTCCTTATAAGACACAAACACGGAGAGAGCATTGGTTTGTTGATTTACGTGTAGTCTTTTTTGAAAGTTCTGACGAATCGATAATTTTTCTGAATAAAAAGGTTTTGATGAAGAAGAAGATCTTGAGGAAGTTAGTGGAACTGAAAATCAACAAATGGAATATGTCAATCAAGTGAGAGCGGCAATAATAACAAGTATGTGAGGGATTTTATGTTATCATAATAACATAAGATATAGAAGATGATAAACCATATGTTGTAGTTTTATATATACTTTATTTTGTTACAAAGCTGAGTTTATCATAAATTCATTTCGTTGATTTCTAATAATTCAATTATATTGATTTTGAAATCTATTTCAATGATTTTGAAATCTACGTATTTGATTCTAAAATGTGTGGATTTGTTAAAATTTTCAAAATCCAAAAAAGATTTCTAAATTTATAAAATACTAGAACCAATAACCCCCACTAAGGTTCATGTCTATTCGGATTTTAGATTTTGGATTTAAATATTTCATCTCCATTCAGATATTTATAAAATTTGATTTAGTTCGGATCCTTGCGGATAACACATTAAATTGTTTCTAAAAATCGTTTAAAAATTCTACTGAATGATGACATAATATTTTATTTATGTAAGTGTATCAAAAAAACTTGTAACTATGTATTAATATACAATGTCGACATAATTTAAAAAAGTAGATTGTATTAACTTAAAATTATATCTATTTTTATGTTTCATGTTTGTCATAAATTTAATAGTTTAAGTGGGCTATTGAAAATTTGGTTTTGTTAATATTTGGGTTGTGAAAATTGGATAGGCTAATATATGAAACTATTGTGTTTTGATTAGTGGCAAAGATTGGTAATTATTATGAAAAATTCAGGGTTAAATACTGTACTTGTTTTTAATAGTTTAGATGCGACTTTGCAAGAAAGAACAAAGGGAATCAGCTCTAAGGCCCATTATAGGCTTAATACAACCGTAACTGGGCAGCAAAATTACTATGCCTCCTCACACACACGCAAAGCTCGTCGTGGACTACAATTTATAATGGATACTAAGTGAATGTTTTGTTCATATTCACAACTTTAACCATGCTACTAACACATATAATAATAAAAAAAAATCTAATAAAAACATAAAAACTTATACTTAAGTTTCTGCTGTGGCTAAGTGCTAAGTCTGTTGCTTCTCAATCATTTACAACACTCGTATGTACATTGTAGTTGAGACATTACTCTTAGTTAAGTTTGCATCCTTCATACTACTTGTTCATTATCTTTATTTATATCTCTCTCACAGACACAAAAGATATACTTTAATGAAGTAGACCAAACCAAAGTTGATGTACGATTCATTTAATGTAATATCGGTTGTCTCTATTTAGTATATTAAACCATTGATACAATATCCAAGCTTAAGCATAATTGACCATGTAGCATTGTCCATGTTTATAAGTGCTTGTTGAGAATTATCTATTGAGAGTTAGAAATTTGTAACAACAATCATTGTCATCTATCTTGTCTCGTTTAAATCAATTCATGTTTAGCTTATGTTTTATGGCATGAATCAAAGAATGTAATCAGCATATGATATGGATGTGTGCTTATTCATAAATTTCCTCGCTTATTCAGTTTATCCTTCATACTATATATCTCTCTCACAGACAAAAAAGATGGGTATGTTAGAATGGAGAAGCAAGAAGTTGTAGCTGAGTGTTATCAAGGCGCATTGTGCAGAAATTGTGCAAAAGAAATAATGCACAAGGCGAGGGGTCAAATTTATGACAATGGTTTCTAATATGAAAGGAAAACATCAAAGTGTTTAAAGACGATTGTTTGATATAAATTCAAAAGCTTTGTATATGCCATGTTCTTGTCATAGTCTTAATTTTGTAGTTAGTGATATGGCTCTCATTCATGTTTGAAAGCTACTTCTTTCTTTGGAGCTGTGTCACATATATACCTTGATTTCTGATTCGACAAAGATATGGAATATTTTGCTTGACCATGTTCCTTTTTTTTACAGTGAAATCATTATCCAATACTCGTTGAGAAAGTCAGATTAATAATGTGAAAGCTGCAGATTTCAAGCTTTGCAAGTAAGGTCAACTTTATTAGAACTATATGAATCATGTGATGATGCTATGATAAAAAGTGATGCTAAAAATTTAATTATGGCATTTGATAATTTTGAATTTTTACTAGGCATGGTCATTTGGTATGAAATTTTGTTTGATATTAACTCGGTTAGTAAGAACTTACAGTCTAAACCTATGTGCATTGACAATGCTTTAAAACAACTCGAAGGTGTAATTCTTTTTTTTGTTTTGAGAAGTACATAGATGAAGGATTTAATTCTAGCTTGAATATAGCTCAAAATATAGCTCATGAGATGGATGTTGATCCTGTTTTTCCAAATAAGCGTCGTGTCTTTAGAAAAAAAACAGTTTGATGAAACTGATTCAGGTGAACAAATAAAATCAGGTGAAGATGCTTTAGAGTTGATTATTTTTTAGTTGTTGTGGACATGGCATTAACTTCTAAGCTGGAGGCAAGCTTTTTACTACCAGTTTCCCTTTAAATCCAATAAGAGCTGGAGGCAATGTCCCACGTTTCTACACTGTTAGTTTCTACACTATGGGACATTGCCTCCAGCTCTAATTGCATTTAAAGAGAAACTGGTAGTAAAAAGCTTGGTGTACAAAGAAAAAGCATATTTATATAGTAAGAAAAAAAAATACAAAAACAGATGCATATAGAATGGTGGAATCAAAATCAGATTCTTTTGGGTAGTTTAAATAAGTCTTTAAGATACACTTTCTTAAGGTATATGAGTGTTGTTAGTAAGGAGATTGTTAGGTAGCTTTCTATGTTCATCACATGAGTCCAGTCCTCTGCATTTTAAATAAAAGTAAAGTCTATTGAGCTCACTTAGCTTTTGGTATGTGCATAAATTTAGGCTCTAATGAATTTTTCTTATACGTTCAGGCCAGCTAGAGCACATGTATGTAGTGATTATTTGCTTGTTGAGTTCTGTTGTGTGTTGTGTGTGGTTGGTTTCTTATGGCGTTTTGATTGTGTTGCAGGTTTTGAGGAAGCTTGTTGATGATGCCTCAAGATTCTTAAACGATAAAGGAACCAAGGCTGGTCACATTGCTGGTTTGGATGTTCTTCGTATTATCAAGGTATTTTTTAGCTGAGATTTTTTTGTTCTATTTTTTCATATGCTGAAGATTGAAATGAAAGTTTTTTTTGAAGTCTTGTGTCACTTGTGTAGTCTTTGTAGTCTTGTGTTTTTTTTGTTCATATGTTCATATGCTAATATTTTTTTAAAAAAAAAACTATTAAATAAGAGATTTGCAATGGAGAATATAAAAGTTGAAATTTTTTGACTAAGTCTCTTAACCAAATTTACTAATTAAATAGTATGAAAAGTTAATTAAGAGGCCCTTAGAGGATCTCTAGGATAATGATGCTCTAACTCACCTAATGTCACATCACATTCAAGATTATTAGTTGAAGTTCCTTTTCATCCAAAAAAATTAACCCCCCCAAAAACATAAATAATTGACGGGGTGACTGTGGTCGAGTGGTAAAGAAATAGAGTTCGAACGCTAACACGTTTTAGTTTTGATTCACTTGGTACGCAAAACAAAAAAAAAGGCAGTTGAAGCCACAATGAAAACAGAATTTTTAATGGTGTACAAGCTAGACGATGAAGGAAACGCAGTTCAGACACAAGACATGGGAGAGCTCGTCATGTTCCTCTCAATGTCTGAACCTTTCTGTGTCCCTTCTACTTCCTTTCTTGGGATACATACTAACAACGTTTACATCTTCGATTTTGATGAACACGGATTTGTGAATCTGGCTCGCATCCCTTTCGACATCAATAGTGCAAAAGGTCCACTTTTTTCCCCATATCATATTTTACCACAAGACATCGCCAATTAACTAGTTTGCAACTGTCTTTGTTTATGTTCTATATGAGATGTATTAAATGTATTCTCTTTGGAGAAAGTTTAATCATAATAACAGATCCTGATATGATTAGGTTACTCAAAATCAAAAACTGTTTATCTACTGCTACAGAACAGTTTTGTTTCAAAAGCCTTTAATGTCATCCTTCTCCATGTAGTCCAAGTTGCAACAAGTGTAAGTGTGTAACTAACGCTCAAATTTAAAGTACACAGAAGATATCCTAATTTTTTTTACATGTGATGTTATTATATATACAACACTCGTTTTAGTTTCACATATTCTATCAGCGCACAGTTCCTGATGTAAATATTATGATGTAATAATATAGAAAATAATTAAAATTTTGAAATAAAACTTTGATAAACCTATACAAATATTTTCTATGTGTCTAATTTTTTTTTCTCATCGATTTCATTCTATAATCAATCAAACAGTTTTCCTTAGGGTAACTATATGATCTATCCAAACATATTCAACTTCACTTACATAGTAGTAACTTTCAGTTTGAGCACGTTGTCCTTTAGCGAGGGAATCGGCTTTAACAATCATAGTACGATCGATAAGAGAGATCTTACACGCAGTAAACTCATTTCTGGTATATCCAATTGCATCTAATTCAAGTTCCATCAACGGCCACTCGGACTCTTCATGAATGATTTAACCAGCTGAGCGCAATCCGTTTCGAAGTGTATAACCGAATGAAAACCATGTGCTAAGACTTCATGCATTTATAGTAAAGCTTTTGCTTATGTATGCGTCAGTGATAGTGTTTGCGGCCATCCCTTTGCTCATGTTAACATATATACTTTGTTCTTTGGGTGAGAACAATATCAAGCTAAAACAATCAAGTGGTTAGTAATGAAAATAGTAACAATCAAGTAACGTTGATGGCTTTGGTTTCAGATTTTAAATGGAGCTAAGTTTAGAGTGATGAGTCGGATATCAAAACCGCACATTAAGGATTTTTGAAAAAAACTACTGTTAAAATAATTTCCACATAAATATAATTCACAAAGATATATTTGAATTATAAGAATACAGAAATATTAAAGTTAAGAATTTTGAATGTAACTAATGAAATTTATAGTATTATACTAACTAAAATATAAAGCTTAAGAAATTTATCAACTTTCAATACACCTATAATTTATTGGGAAAAAAATAAATGTACTAAGATATATAACCATAACTAGATGATTAAATTTATAAACAAATACAATTGAAAAAGTGATCTATATAGCAAAAAGATGATCAATTGATAAATATAATTATGTAATATTTCATTTTGATTGGTTTAACATAAAAATTAATCAAGCGATTTTGAATTATTACATAAAATATTTATTATTTAAATAACTCACATATTTCTAAAAAATTCTTGATAAAGAAGAATTATTTAAATAATTCACATAAACAACTTACACATATCTACTTTATTAAAATAGAAGTACGCATATAAAATAACTCTTATCCTTCCTATGCCATTTAAGTAATTAATATGCCTAATTTTTAGTTTTTGTTGTCTTTTCCTTATTTAGTGAAAATAAAAATTATTGTTTCATATAATCTAGCTTAATAAACTACACTATTATATGGATTAGTTAAGGAGAATATTTGTAAATTTGAATCCAACTTATTTGTAAAAATAAGCTTTTTATTTGATTGCCTTATTTCTAGGCAAACATTTTAATTCATGTTAAATTTTTAATATAATTTTTAGATACTCATGATCTTTTTTGGTCCGCATTCCTAAAATCTAGTCGCCAGTTTGCCTTAATTCTATGTTTAAATATTAGATATAATTGCAAAAATTCCAATATTCTTATGATAACGTGTATTCATTTATCATCAAAACAAAAACATGTGTTTTGATTCATACTATTAAAAAAATATGTTATGAGTTATTTCTTATGATAACGTGTATTCATTTTTTATTTGGACCACCTTTTAAAAATCGCTTGATTAATTTTGTATAAATATGTGAATTATTTAAATAATTCATTCATCAAGAATTATTTAAATTATTCTAAAAGAAACAAATCAAATAAACATTTCCGTATTTTCTCTGAAGTTGCATGTGACTAAAATATTTTCATTTTTTATTTATGATATATATATATATATATATATATATATATCTATATATATTTCATTTTTCATTAACCCAACCCTTTAGATATTTAATTCATTACGTATTTATTTGAATTATATATGTATATTTAATTCTTCATTTGAACAAACCTTGTAAGTATTTAATTAAATTTCTTTTTATTTAAAATAAAATGTATATTTAATGTTTAACAAAAACATGTAAATAAAATTAAGTTACTGCATATGAACTATAAAACTGTTGTATTTTAAAATGTTATATTAATAGATTAGTAATTTGGTAAATATTTAAATTATATACCACTAATCATGTAAAATAAATATTTATGTGTATATAAATTACCCGTACAGTTGTGCAAGTTAAAATCTAGTATAGCAATTAAAAGTAGTTTATCAATAATATATATTATTCATTAAAATTAAGAAAACATTTGTCATTTCTCAAGATTATAAAATAAATATATGAAAATAAAAATAATAATCTATATTATAGTGATGCAATTTTAAAACTCCTAAAAGAAAGTATAGGCCAAGATTCAAATTCGAGTTATTTATTCTTTAAACAAAGTCTTTACCACCAAACTATTATGGTTATTTGCCATTTTTTACGAGAACTAAACTACAATACTTAAGTTATTCTATAAATAAAATAAAATAATTAAAATGAGTCATGGTTAATCCTCGCGTAATTTCTGATTAATCGCTAATTTGTTAGACATTCATCATCCGTCCGACTAATACCTAACGTCATTCCGAGCAGGGCTTCAGACTACTTTAAACCCAGAGTGAATGTTTGTGTTTCCCTGAATTAGTTTCACTTACTCTACATTTACGTCTTCCATTTTTACTTTGTTAATTAGTTATAGACCACATTCGTAATACCTCTTGTATTTCGCTTAATATATACTCTATCTAAACAGAGGAATCCTTCATCTCTGATTTTCTCATTGATTCTTTTTTCAGTCAAATTTTATTACATCTTCTCGAAAATGACTTCATCGTCTCCTCCAGTTGCTAAAGTCATTGCATACCTCTCAATTTTCAATTATCTGTACCTTGGTCAAACTGCTCAATTAGTGGTTGCTCGCCGCCTCAATTTCTGGAATTTCCAGAACATTAAAAAATAACAAATTTATATGAATTAGAGGAGATTGAGAAAAACCTTTGACATTTAACAAGACTGCATAATGGACCCATTTTTACTCTGTTAATTAATAATGAACCATGCTCATAATACCTCATGCATTCCACTTAGTATATACTCTATTTAAACGGAGGAACTTTTCATCTCTGATTCTTCTTCCCGTCAAATTTTATAACATCTTCTCAAAACTAACTTCTTCTCCAGTTGTTAAAGTCTATGCATGCCTCTCAACTTTTGATTCTCTCTACCTTGGCCGACTGCTCAGTTTATGGTTGCTGGCCGACTCCGTTTCTAGGATTTCTAGAACATAAAAAGGCAAATTTATCAGAGTTAGAGAAGATTGAGAAGAATCTTTGGCAATTACAAGACCGCATACTAGTTGTCGATATATATGACTTCTTAGAACTTTATTAATTAATACGAAGAACTATCAAACGCCATATCGGTTTAGTTTATACATCAAACGTCAAAAATATAATAAAATTATAGTATTTACTATAAAGCAAACAGTAATAAATAAAAATAAATAGTAAATATCCTACCAAATAACTTGGCGTGGGGGGGGGGGAAGGCTATTTGTCTGCATTAATGGAAAGATTTCAGGCGAAGAAGATTGAACATCATCAATTCTCTCAATCTCTCTCAACTTTTTCTGCCTTAAAGAATTCTCATGTCTCTCTTTTTCATCAGTCGCCTCTGTGTTGGGGTGAGAAGATCCTCCTCTTTTCTCTTCTTTTCTCAACGGCTTCTCAACTTCCTTGCGGAAAACCTCTCTTTGTTCCATCAGATTTTGAATGTTTCGGGTTCTATCAGATACCCATTTAGTTTCGGGTTTGGTTAAGATAATACTCATAACCCAAAATAACATAAAACAAGATTCATTCGGTATTTATGTCAGGTTCAGATCGGCTCGGATAATATTTATGACCCAAAATACCAGAAAACAAGATTCATTCGGTATTTATGTCGGGTTCAGATAGGTTCGGATAATACTCATAACCCAAAATACCATAAAACAAGATCCATTCGGTATTTATGTCCGGTTCAGATTGGTTCAAATTAATTTTTATTGGATCGGATTCGGTTCGTGTTTTCGGATTAGGTTTATGCCCATACCAAATATTGAATTAGGGCAAATGATTAATATCACGAAGGAAAATGGACAAGAAAACTTGGTGGGCAAGGCTATTTCTGTGGATTAAATGAGATGTTTTATGTGGAGAAGATGGAACATCATCAACTCTTTGAGATCTCTTTGGGCGTTTTGCTTAACAAGATTAGATTCATGGCTCTCTTTCTCAGCCGCCTTGTGAAACCTGCGTTAGTGAGAAGATCCTCCTCTGTTTCTCTTCTTCTCTCTAACGGCTTCTCAACTTCCTTGCGGCAAACCCCTCCGTGTGCTATCATCGGCGCTACTTATTGTGGAAACGATATTGGAAGACTCATTGTTTCCTATGCTAATGAACCTCGTTCCTGTAATCAGCTGGAAAAGAGGGTACCTGTTGAGTTGGTGTATCCTCAATTATTTAATGATGGAAAAACGCAAACGATAGGGGCATCATATGGGTGGATAGCTACTCTCAACAAGGACGATGGAATCCTTCGTCTACAAGACGATCTGAACCTGTTGGCATCTGATACCGATCCTAAACGTATCCAGCTGCCTCCTCTTGTGACTATGCCACACTGCCAAACCAAAATCATCACCAATGTGTCAATGTCATCATCGTCTCCAGAGGACTTTATCGTGGCTGTCAAGTTCTCGGGACCTCAGCTCAGTTTTTGCAGACCAGCTGATAGTAAAAACGAGTGGGTGAACATCAGGATCGATAACCCCTGCTTCCACTCCTCCCGTGTCATGTTTTCCAAGAAAGACGACGTGTTTCATCTTCTTGGATCTGGAGGCCTCGAAATCGCGTCTGTGGGTTTTTGCACCAAGAGCGTGGTGGTCAGATGGTACAAAAAGACCAAAAGTGGCATAGCCAAAATGAAAACGAAAGCTCTAAAGTTGTTCAAGTTAGACGAGGAGGAAGGAAATGGTGATGAGCTTCTTCTGAGCGCGGCTGACCTGAATTTTTTGGATTCGTGCTGCAAGAGCGAGCACTTGGTGGAGTCACCAACTGGTGACACATTCTTGGTTGAGCAGTACAAGAAGAAAATCGTTGAAGAAGAAGGTGTTGCCCGACTGAAAACTGTAGTTTTGATGGTGTACAAGGTAGACGATGAAGGAAACACTGTCTACATTCAAGACATGGGAGATCTGACCATGTTCCTCTCAAATTCTGAACCTTTCTGTGTCCCTTCTTCTTCCTTTCCTGGTTTGCGTCGTAACTACATTCACCTCCTCGATGTTGATGAAGTCGTAGGTGCTGATGTAGCTCACATCCCCTTCTCCATGATTAGTGTAGGTGGTTCATTTTCTACCCCTTATTATTTCCCACCACAAGATATTCACAACTAGCTTTGTAATCTTCGCTGTGAGATCCTTCTCTTTGGAGTAAAACAGTGACTATATTAATTAATCTCATCTTATATGTTTTCAGTACTAGTCCATCTCATTGCGTACAACATTTCAAATGTACAACAATGATACACCATATAGTAAAGCGTCTATATCCAAGAAATAAATGAAATTGTTCAATATATTAAAAATAATTTAGTAAACACAGTCTCTAACTTTCTATTCTCTGTCACATACCAATGGAGAAAAGAGTTGTTAGAAACAACATTCTTATAAACCTTATATGTTCGTCTCTGTTTAACGAGAACCAGGAAACGGGGCCCACATTTGAGAGAAACAACGGGTTGCTTTATCTCTACGAAAACAAAGTATATATGACGTTCCGTTCTCAGTTAAGTCAACGCCGGCCGGTTAACGATAGTAAAGAGAAGATTCCGGTTAAGATTTTTTACTATTATACTAACTAAAATATTTTTTTTAAGAATACAGAAATATTAATGTTAAGAACTTTGAATGCAGCTAATGGAATTTCTAGTATTATACTAACTAAAATATTAAGCTTAAGAAATTTATCAACTTTAATACACCTATATTTTATTTGGGGAAAATAAATGCACTAAGATATATAATCATAATAGTTAGATGATTAGATTTATATAAAAAAACAATTGAAAAATGATCTATATAATTAAAAGATGATCAAATTAAAATATGTTATGTTTTTTTTTAATCATCGACTGAACATATTCATGTTGACTTTGTAAACCATACCGGTAACTCTTTATCCATATGAACGACAAAAGACATGCTAAGCTATCCGCCTTCAAATTTTGTGTTCGCGGTACATAAATGATCTCTGAGCTGAGGTGAAAATATGTTATGTAATATTTCATTTTGATTGGTTTAACATCTAACCATGAACAACTTACACATATATGACTAATGAAAGCCGTTGATCAATAATAAATATTATTCATTAAAATTAGAGAAAATTATTAAAATAGCACAGAAAAGCTGGTATATGATTAGAATAATATACATTCTCTAAAAACTACTAGAATATTTCCAGACGCCTAAGAAATTATAATAAAGACCCTTGTTTAATTTTGTTTTTGTTGAGATTAATTTTAATTATTAAATCCACATTACTAATTAGGCAATCCACATCACTAACTTTTGTGATCATTAGTGACACGGGAAAATCAACTGTCCCCATATTTCCGGTGAGTAGGAAAAAAAGCCATAACATCACAACTTTCTTTCTTCATCGTTAAACCCTAACCGTTACCCAAATCGTCTCGTCTAGAACTGTCTCTGATATCGTCTTCATCGGAAACGTCTTCTCCGTGAAAGTTTCTACGCAATCATCTTTGTCGCAATCGTATCTATGAAATCATCTTCTCCGGTATGTTGTGGCTTAGTCAAACTTATATTGTGACTGAGTTTGATTTACGATGTGGATGAGTTATATATTATGTTGTAACTGAGTTATTTTATATTGTGGTTGAGTTTGATGTACATTGTGATCTATTGCGACTGAGTAATAGATTATGGTGTGGTTGAGTTATTGATTATGTTGAGGCTAAGTTTGTTGTTTTATGGCTAAGTTATACTATTTTAGAAGAAATTGATCATGATGTGTTTGGTTTGCTGGTTGATGAGTCTGCAGATGTTTCTCATAAAGAGCAAATGGGTGTTGTTTTTCGATCTGTTGATAAAAGAGGAGCAATCAAAGAAAGATTTATTGGAGTTGTTCATGTAAAAGAAACGTCTTCTTTAACTCTGAAGTCTGCTATAGATGATTTGTTTATTAGATATGGGCTGAGCATCAAAATGGTGAGAGGGCAAGGTTATAATGGAGCTAGTAATATGAGAGGTGAGTTTAATGGGTTGAGATCATTGGTTGCTAGAGAAAACAATTCAACATATTATGTTCATTGTTTCGCTCATCAACTTCAACTAGTTGTGGTGGCAGTTGCAAAAAAGCACTTTGATGTTGCTGATTTTTTTTTTTTGATATGATTTCTACATTGTTAAATGCTGTTGGGGCTTCTTGTAAAAGACAAGATATGTTTCGAGAAATTCAGCGTGAAGATTTAGAAAAAAAAATCAAGAGTGGTGAAGTTAAGATTGGGACATGACAAAATCAAGAACATTCTTTACCAAGAACTGCAAATACTCGTTGGGGTTCTCATCACAAAATATTGTTGAGGTTGGAAGAATTATTTTCTACTACCATTAAAGTTTTTGATCCAAGAGGAAGGCATGGAAGATGCACAGAAACGTCAAGCATGTGGTATTCTCAAATATTCTCACACATTTGATTGTGTGTTCTATTTGCATCTAATGTTACTAATTTTGGGGCCACTGAAAATTTGTTATTGGCTTTGCAAGAGAAGGATCAAGATGTTTTAAACGCTATGTTACTGGTAGAATCTACTAAAAGAGAACTGCAAAAGCTTAGAGATGATGATTGGGATATGCTTATGGATAAAGTAACTTCGTTTTGTAAGAAACATGATGCTGGAATGCTCATCATGGAAAAAGATTTTGTTAATACAAGTAGGCCGAGAAAGAGAAGCAGCATAACCAATATGCATCATTATAAGGTCAATTGTTTCTACAAAGTTCTAGATTTACAGATTCAAGAGTTCAATGATCGTTTTACAGAGGTAACCACTGATCTACTTATTTGTATGGCTTCTTTAAGCCCGGTTGATTCATTTCATGGGTTTGACAAAGAGAAGTTGATGAGGTTAGCTAAGTTATATCTAGATGATTTTAGCTATGGTGAGATTTTATCTCTAGAGTAGCAGCTTAAATCTATATCGATAATATTCGCAGAGATGAAAGGTTTAAGAGCGTGGAGAATCTTGAAGATCTTTCTTGTTTGATGGTGAAAACTCAAAAGCATATTGCACATCCTTTGGTTTATAGGCTTTTAAAGTTAGTTCTAACTTTACCGGTTGCAACAGCAAGTGTTGAAAGATGTTTTTCAGCTATGAAATTGGTGAAGACAGCTGCAGGTAACCAAATTGGAGATCAGTTTCTAAGTAATTGTATGGTTTACTTTATTGAAAGGAGTTGCTTAACTCGGTTTCAGATGAGAAGGTGATACAAAGATTTCAAAGATTGAGTGAACGTAAAGTTGTTTTGTAAGAATTGTTTTTATCATATTTTGGTGGAGTTTTTTTAGTTGAAAACTTAACGAAACAATATTTTTTATTTTAATAAATTATATGTTATATTTTTGTCCCCGGATCCGCCACCTGAGAGACCCACTTCAATGTCGCTGCAGAATCACTGGTGTTAGTGGTGGGTTTAGAGGTCTACTAGAAAGAAGTAGAAGAAGAAAACTAAAGGTGTTAACTTTTTCACAAACACTTCAACAAATAAAGGTCTTTCTTAGATTAGTGAGAACCATATCCAAATTTTTTCCTTTACCTCTCTTTTTCTTCTTGTTAGCTTTAGACTGAGAAGATGGATTCTGCGGCGCATTTTAGCAATGAGAGGGTTCTCAGAGTGTTTCTGGCCTTGTTCTGCTTTTGGGGATTGCTCTCTCTAACATGCGCAGCTGGGAGGCTCAGTGTCTCAAGTCAGAATTTCGAAGTGCACAAACACTTGAAACGATTGAATAAACCAGCCGTTAAGAGCATTCAGGTTTTTAACTTTTACTTTCATGCAAGCTCTTAGTTGTTTAGCTTGTCTCAGCTATGGATTCTTGGTGCTTCTTTTGGTCAAGATCTCAATAGCATTGAAGCTGGCTGGCAGGTAATTTTTTAACTTTTTTTAATTTACGTTACATCTTTAGCTTCTTTGACATATATATTTACACAAATCAGGTTAGTCCGGATCTTTATGGTGATAACAATACACGACTGTTCACATACTGGACTGTAAGCTCCAAAACCTGTTTAACTTTTCTTCTGTTTTATGTTGATAAGGTTTCATACTTTTAATTGTTTTCTCTATTTTGAACAAAAACAATAGAGTGATGCTTATCAAGCTGCTGGCTGCTACAATCTCCTTTGTTCTGGTTTTATACAAGTCAACAGTCAAATAGCAATGGGAGCAAGTATATCTCCAGTATCTGGCTTCCATAACCCGCAATACGATATCAACATTACCATTTGGAAGGTAAGAAACCAGTTTCCATTTGTTAAACCACTCTCAGTAGTATTAAAGAAGCTCTTCTGGAGAACCATTTCTTTTGTAGGATCCGAAAGAAGGGCACTGGTGGATGCAGTTTGGGGACGGGTATGTGTTGGGATACTGGCCAAGCTTTTTGTTCTCATACTTAGCAGACAGTGCATCCATAGTGGAATGGGGTGGAGAAGTGGTGAACATGGAAGAAGATGGTCACCACACGACCACTGAAATGGAAAGTGGTCAGTTTCCTGATGCAGGGTTCTCTAAAGCAAGTTATTTTCGGAATATTCAAGTTGTTGATAGCTCTAATAATCTGAAAGAGCCAAAAGGGCTAACACTTTGACTGAGAAGTCGAATTGCTATGATGTTGAGGTTAGTAAGAATGATGACTGGGGGCATTACTTTTACTACGGAGGCCCTGAAAGAAATCCTAATTATCAGTAGATGATGAACAGAAGATGATGAAGATGTTGAGGTTAGTAAGAATGATGACTGGGGGCATTACTTTTTTTTTGTTGCATTTCTTATGCAAAAAAGAGATTTTCTGTTAAGCTAAATTTTTATTAAGTTGGAAGCCCATCTAGCTTAATATGGTATCAGAGCAAAGAGTGACAATCTTTGTAACGAGTGAAATGGTCAACAAAAATAACAAAATATTTGTAACTATCAACAGAGAGGACTGGTGAAGTCCAGACATCTGAGAAAATAACTTGAAGAGGAGCATTTGAAGTAATAGAAGATACTGAAAACGGAAGTTTATGACTCTTATTAATTGAACAAGAATTGCAAGTAAAAGTAAAAGAAAACACTGAAGAAGACGATAAAGGTAAAGAAAACCGAGAAACCATATGACGCAAAGTTTGACTGTTTGGATGACCTAGGCGTGTATGCCAATCAGAAAGAGATGACTTAAAACAGAGAAAAGCTGAAGGAGAATTTGAGACTGGAAGAGAATGCATCGGCCACTCATACACTCCATCACTGGCTTTGCCGGTTAGAAGTGTTCTGTCCGTGTACAGATCCTTCACCTAAAAGTCAAAAGGACAAAGTTGCACCATCACATTATTAGTTTTACACAGTTTATTCACAGAATAAAGCTTCTTTTCCATCTCAGGTACACAAAGAACATTAGTCTATTGTGGAAGATATACTTTGATAAGTTTTTCTGTAGAAAAGTTTGTTTGAACAAAACAAGTTTCTCTGTAGTTTTGTTTGAACAAAACAAGTTTCTCTGTAGTTTGTCAGTTGTGAAAGAGAGAATCTGTAAGTCTTATCTCTTGTACCCTCCACGACAGAATGGTTGCATACCGTTGGATTGTTTTAGTGTAACGCCACCACTGTCCACGGGTTCTTACGCTAGCTCATTCATTCGATCCGTGGACTTACTGTGATGGTGCACTATATTTTTTGAAAACTAAGAAGGTTTATTTATTAATTTTTTTAACTTTCACATGATTTTTCTTGATGTTTTGACATCATTCATACAATATCGTGAATTACTTTCTAATAAATCATTTATAGTTTGACTAATTTAACTCACATACATTTTACTCTGAATGTGTATTCAAAAAAGTAAATAGAATCTCTATAAATTAATAATTTCTATAAATTAATAATTTTTGTCGGTCCTAATTTAGGTCTGTTCAAAATTTGACACAAATCGATAAAATAATAAGGTAATATTTTTTTTAGAAAACTCTATGTAAATATATGGTCCCATCAAAATTATAAATTAATAATTATATGTATACATATTTTATATAAATAAGAACATATCATTATATTATTTGTTTTATATTCACAATAGAACTAGGTGATTTTCCCGTGCTCATGCACGGGTATAAATATTTTTAAAGTAAATATATGATAATGATTGATTATTTATTTAATTTAATTCAATTAATTTATAATTTCTATGTATCATTTATATAATAATATTATATTACTTTAATTATACTTTAATTTTATATATATTATATCTACTCGATTTTGTTTTTTTTTACGGTTGATTTAGTTATCATTTAGAAAAATTGAATTGCATCTCTGAATTCACCTGTAATATTTTAAAATATATTAATTTTTATTAATTACATATTTGCATATAGTGGGTGTTGTCTTAGATATGTAAATATATTTTTAATAAAATTATGTATAACTTAAGATATATTGTGCTTAGAATGAATTAAAAATTAACTAAAGTGTCTGATTCCAAAATATGTAAATTAATATAATGATAATATTCTAAAGTCTCATGCCTATATATAAATTTTACAAAAGAACTAAAATTGTAAGAGTTGGTTAATATTTATTTTCATTTGTTAATATGTTTTGTGTTATTCTATGGTCAATAAAAGGCTACATGCATAAGTAGTTGATATATTTTTGGGAACCTCATAAACACATATCAATATTTACAATAATTAAAATATTTATAAATTCTAAATTTATGCTTTAGATTTATTGAATGTAAACTGAAATTTATTTTAAATAATCTTAAAATTGGAAATTCAGATTTGCTTTGGTATTTTGATTATGGTTATATTTAGTTTCACAAACATAAAAATTTAAAATTTAAAATTAAATTTAATATTAAGAAAAAATATAATTTTAATAATGATAAAATTATTTGATCAAGCGATGTTTATTGTTAAATTTATTTTTTATTTTTTAATATCTCTTAAAAATAAGCACTACATAAAATTGTGATTGTATTTGAAAATAATATTATATAAGTAAAATATAATTTATAGATAATTTTCTGTAGTTGAAAGATATTAGAGTCAACTAAATATATTAAAAATAAATAAAAAAATTCAATAATACTAATTATATAATATTTTATTACTCTAAAAGTATATTTTATGTTATTTAAAAATATTTTTAAATGTATTATTATTATTTTGTGAACTTTCCTTTTTTATGAAATCATATATATATACATATATTTTTCGTTTTCAATTTGTTTTTATGACTTTATAAAAAATTTCCTTTTTATTACATATATTTTTGGAAATTTTTGAAAAGGAAACTAAATAAAAGAATTAATAATACAATTTTAACTATTTTTAATTCATTAAGGGTATCAATGTAATCAACCATCGTGAAAGTGAATGTGAGAGCGACACATAGGAAACTGACTTCTCAAATAATATTATAGAGATTGTTTTTATATTTTCTTAACACTTGTTATATTTTTGATGAGACTTGGTAATATTATGTTTAAAACCACATTTAGATTCTATGCAATATATATTATATACACAAAATAATATAATAAAATTGATATAAATGTCATTTTAAAAAAAAAATAATTAATAGTTATACACTAAAATAAAATATTTTTCTTATTTTAGAATAAATTTATTTTAAAACAAAAATTTAAATAGGAAACTTTTTTTAAATTAATATCTCTATATATTAATAAAATTTTAAAATCCCAACATTATTAATTTATATAAATTTTACTGTACACTTACAGATATAGGGAATCAAATCAACTTTTTAAACCTTTCACTATATAGAATACTATATTTTGAGTATTTCATTTGTTGCATTTGCTAATGAAATGACGGAGGTTTTAATCATTGTACCAAACTTTTCTTTTGAACTTCATTGTACCAAACTAATTAAATTCTATTTTTTCTAACAAACTAATTACATTCTATTTATCAATGAAATTGCAGAGTTTAGCATTTCAACTACAAAGTGGATAAAAATGATTAACTACAAATCTCGTGACAAAAAAAAGAAGAGATTTTTATGACATTACATAAAGGAAAAAGCATAAGGGAAAATGATAAATTAAGCGGTTAGCTTTTATAAGTGGCTAATAATCAACTAACCTGATCTAAATTATTCAGTCAGAACTCAGAAGTAAGAAAACAAAGTTGTAAATAAAGTAAATAAATTCAACTAATGCAAAATGACAGTATAATCATTTTAATCCGAGATTTAAATGCTAAACTATGATGCATGTTAGATTGTCTAGATATAAATAAACTTATATAGTCTATAATATTATTTTAAATTTGTAAATCTATCATAAATATAAAGGTATAACACAAAAGATTATTATTCGACTGGATGACCTCTGATCATTGACAAAGGTCACCACGAAATACTTATGCGTTATGATAATATACATAATTAAAAGTTTCAATAATTACTTAATAATGTTGGAATTATATTGATATGCTGAATAATAGACGAAATTTTGATACGCCAAATGCAATATCAAAATCGATTAGTAACAAAAAATAGAAAAAAATGGAAATAAAAGAGGAAAAGAGAGAACAATAATTTGGAGAAATTATGGGTTAGGCCAAATCATGTTACTTAGCACATGGAACCATCATCTATTGCCCCATCTTCTTTAGGTATTAAGAAACCGTTAAACAGCTCATTGCTTCCCTCATATCTACTCATTTCACACACACACACAAAGAAAAAGATATATATTAATTAGGACAATACATGGCTAATCTTGGCATATCGTAATAAACACATTTGTTTCGGACCCTCTACAATTTTAGTGATCAATTCTTGTTGTTCATTCAATTTTAAAATTGAGTATATATGCGTGTATATTAATCATTTGGTAACTATTTCGAGCTTTGTGAATTTTGGGGCTGACTTTGGGACAATATATGAGTGTCCTTTCTTCTCCATCTTCTTGCAACTTTTATTTTTAGCTTAAATTAAATGTGGAATTGAGAGTTTCAATTGTTGTAACCGATCCATTTACATAATCCAAGAAAATTGATTAAAAACGAAAACCTTTTACGTGTCATAAATCAATTCCACAGTCCAACATAACACATTTCTTATACAGTTAAATTAAAATTGGTCGTGGTACATAGTATAAAGTATGGAAACCATTAAAAATAATTTATTTAACGCGTTGGTGTAAAGTGACATGTGCACACTTGGCATTTCATGCGTACTCGCGTATATAAACACTAACAAATGTAATTCACAAGTCACAAATAACAACAAACACCAAAACCCTTTTTTCCTTCTCTTCATCTGCTCTCTCTGAGTCTCAAATCCAAAATACTAACAATGGAGGCAATGAAGATGAAGTTTTTCGTAGCGGTTTTGGTTGCAATGATAGCGTTATCTGCGGTTCAACAGTCGGCTGCAGCGGTTGACGCTCCGGCCCCGAGCCCTACCTCCGATGCTTCATCGTTCATCCCTACTTTCTTCGGCTCCGTTGCGGTTTTGGCCTTTGGATTACTCTTTTAAAAAGCTCTTTTTCTTATTATATTTTAGGTCATTTTTTAAGTGATCTGGTCTTTGTTTGTTTCTCGTTGAGTTCATCTGTTCATGTCTTGAGTTTGATCTATTTCTATCCATGTAACGTTATTGAAATCGACTCATCCTATAATATCAGTAATAATTATTTTTCCTGTTTGCTATAAACATTTTAGTTAAAAATCTTAAAAGGTATGTATGTATATGTATGACGCAACAAAAAACCGAGAAATTTGCATACGGTTAAGCTGGATCTAATAATCTGATATCTTTATAACTTGGGTTTGTTTAGTGTCTTTTGTTCAACATTGGTTAGGTCATTTTGAACAAAAGTAAATTGTTTGGGTTATCGACCTTAAGTCGTATACTAAATTCGAATCTTAGAATAAAAGAAATTTAAAGCTGCTAAAGATGCTTCCTTCCTTAAAGTGAGAGCGGACAAAAAGCAAACACCTTTTAAAGTTTTCACATGGCTTATAGGATTTGAAAGAATTTAATTTGTTTGGTTACTATACAACCCACGTTTTTAACAGTATTAGTGTCACTTGATTAAGTACCAATTTATGGCCCATTAAACCCATTATCGTACGTTTATTTGTATTAGCGCAACTTGGGCTTCTAATTTGTCAATGATGCACGAATTGTGATTATCGAAACGTTTGGTTGTTTTTAGCTTGCGTCGTGGGTTTCTATGGTGTTTACTTGTTGCATAAGTTACCCGACTGAAATAATTGTAGTCACAATTAACCGAGTCTCGTCCATTGGTTGCTGGGAACCGGTGGTTGTTCTCAATTTGACTGTCTAGATTACCAAAAATAAAAAGACAGTACAACCACCGGTTGGGATTAGTTTGGCAAACTAAAACACACTGTAAACTGCAAAAAAACTCTGTTTTGATTTTTACCATATTGTCTATCAATTGATAAAAGCCTCTTTTATTTTGTAGTTTGTCATGCTAATTGAGTGCATGCTTGAGAAGTTTCCTGACCGGAGCATGCGATAAAGCTAACCGTTGTACAATTGCAACCTAGGCACTTGCGCATGTTTTATTTTTGAAGAAGCAACGCAACTAGCTTTCGTCTAAAATAAAACCTTGATTTCTTCTAACTTGAGATGTGATGGAACTGACATTTTATCTACTCTATTAAAATATCGTCACTATTTTAATCTACTACAAAGAAGTCATATAGGACCATTTCATTAATTACTTAATATAACATATTAAATTATTTAGGTTAATCAATCAAATATATATCCTGCTGAAAATAATAGATTTACATTTTATTTTTAGTTATAACAGAATCGGTTGAGAGAAAAACTAACAAAATCTTACTAAAAATTTAAATATTTTATTATTAAATAATATAATAATGCATTTCGTAATTAATAATATCATACTATTATACATTAATATTAATTAAAATTTCACTATAATAACAAAAAAAGAATCCTATAATATTTTATAAATTTTAAAGTAAAAGATTAAAGAATATTATATATTAATAATGTTGAATAAAAACCTACACCAATTAGATTATAAATTTACACAATATATAACATAAAAATATAAATTATATATTTAAAATATTTACATTAATATTAAATAAATTATTTAAAATGAAAAATATACCCGCACGAATGCGCATGTAAAAACTCTAGTTTTAAAAAAAAAAATCACAATTTACATTTAATTCAGATCATGTCTTCATGGAGAAGCCCACAGAAAGGTTTGGTCCGTGTACATGTAAGAAACCAATTTTTTTTTTTGAATGAGATCTCTTTCTACTTCTACACCTTGGATTTGTATGTATCAAATTGTTACCGGATATATCGTCCAGTACCACTACAAATAATCCGAAACCACAACAAATTTCACTCAAATCCAAATTGTCAGGTAAAGTCTTAATCTGTTTTCTTCTTGCATTATTATACCAATCAATGGTCTAATCTTCTTAACCAATGTTTCCATTGTAAAAACTTTCCCCAGTTATTGGTTTTGTTGTGCGGAAATGCTTCCACCGCACTCCGTTTATAAGCTTTTGATACATACAAACTAAACAGAGCCAAAGACCAAAAAGGGTTTACAAACAAAGTGTATTTAGCTTTTCTACACATTTAAGACACTAGAATCTTTCTTACAGATAAAAAAATTCAAGGTGGAGATGTTTTGTGTTTGGTTATGTTACTGAAACCGATTCACCGAATCGTAAAAAGGATTTAAAAAAAAAAAAAAAAAACTAGTGTTCTTCTTCAGATCTAAAGTCTTCTTCTGGCTAGACAAGAGAGAACAGAAGAAGGTGTTCTTGTGGCTTTCTTGGAGATTGTAGCTTTTGGGTTATAAACCCTTTTGTAGCTTTGTTCTATTATTCCTCCAGTGCTCTTGCTTGCCTTTCTTCTTGTTCCATTATTCCTATTTTTAAAACCTTTCTTCATAAGATCTTCAAGGCTTGTAACATTTGCTAGTGATGTGAATGATTGAGATTTTCCTTCATAAAACTTTGACAATCCCCTCCTGTCAAAAAGATTAAACAACTTTTGTTAGCAAACAAATATCAATAAAAACAGATCATCTTTGAGATCTTGATATGAGAAAATCTTCAGATCCATTCATCATTAGGTACTAAACCCTAAATCAATTGCTTCAGTAAGAAGTTTCTAAGAGATGAATATGGTCAAAGAAATGTATTCTTACTTGATTGGAAGGTGTGACATAAGGTCAGAGAGATCTTCAAGAGGTCCATTTGAAGAAGATGAAGAAACATCATCATCATCATCCTCCTCTGTTAAATCAGATGAAGAACACATGGAAGATAATGAACAAGATGAACAATCATCTTCGGAGAATGTTTTAGCTTCTAATATCGATCTTGAAACTCCTTTAACAAGGTTTTCTTCTTCTTCTTCTGTCCTACTTGAATCTTGGTAGATCATGTTACCCATTTGCTTCAGATTTAGATTCATCTTTTCAACAGAAATCAAGAAAAACGAATTCTTGAAACAGAACAAGAGAGTTGTGTGTTGTTGTTCTACAATTGGGAACACAGAAACATGAGTTCTGTTTGGAGAAGATATACATGGACATTTATATATATGGATATGTGAAGAGGTTCCAGCTATATTTTTAAAAAAGAAAAAGGATAAATATATGTGTGGGTATTACTTACGTGCAAGCCGTGGATAACGTTGACCCTTCTATTTAATTTCACTTTTTGTCTCAAAATATTTCTTTCATCTTTTGTTATTATTGTTATCTATCTATCTAATCCATTGCATATGATCATTGCTATTATTGTGTTTTTTGATTTTGCGGTTCTCATTCTATGGGGCCGTCACTCTCATTTCCCGCTTTTTGTTTTTGTAACTCCCTTTTTCTTTAATTTGTCATTTATGAAATAATATTCCTTTTTTGTATCATCACAATAATTAAAAACGATGAAAAACTAGAAAAATATTAAATACCAAGAACCATGAATCTTTGTAGTGTAACCGATGCTCATAAGATAACTATAAGCATTTACCCCAAAAATAAATAATAGATACAGTACGAGAGATTAGGTCTAAAGCTTGCAGAAAGGATAAAATATTAGAAGTCGGTTTTGTAATTAAATAGTAAGATTTATTTGATAAGATAGTATATGGTTTAGATTTGTTTAGGAGTTTTCAATTCCACATGGTAGTGTGTTAGCAGAAGAGGATAAGACCCATTCTCTAAAACATATCCGTATCATGTCCTCGTCACCACTATCGTTACCTTTTTAAAAATTTATTTATCTGATTTAATGTTAATTGGACCATTTTTTTTAGTTCCCATCACTAGTAACGACTTTACCTTAATTTTCAGTATAAAATAGGATATACCAAAGCTCTATCCTCTAAATATTTTATAGAATATTGACATTTTATGTACATATGGGTTTACGCTAATTCCTCAAAACAAGAATCTTGTTCGGCTTCAGACAGCTTTTTCCCCGACATATGAAGAAAACATATATTTTTTTTTTCTTGAAATATTGATTTGGAGAATCTAGAGGATAATATCAACTATAAGTTTCAAATGATTATATAATGAATACTGATTGAAAACGTTGAAAAGGTGAAATATTAATTTCATAACTGAATCTTCAGGTTTGGAATTCGTAAATATGTGACAAGGTAAATCAATTCTGATGTACACATATACATATCAAAAATTATAGCTGCTACACTTTAAAGTTTGCTTTCGCTTTTTGAACAAATATATTTTTTGGTAAAATAGAACATATATATTTTACCAAATATTTCATTGTTGTTGTAAAAAAGTGAAAAAAAATTAGCAGCAAAGATAGTGGAAAATGAGCTCACTTTTCACTTTTATTTTGAAACTCCAATATTCTATCAGATTACTTCTCAAGGAAATCATAAATAAAACTACAAAAGCTCCAGTATTCACCTGTTTTTAATACAGAAGTTTGATAAAAATCTAGCTAATAAAAGAACAACCAAAGTTTAAATATCTACTGACCAAAAAACCATGAACAAAATAGCTGACATTATAATATTTTCTTTTTGTAAAAGTGAGTGAATAGCTTGGATATCTTGCGAGTAATAGCCTGAAAGTCCATTTTTCAATATTATCCCTAAATATAAACAGATCTCTTTGTTAATTACATTAATATCTTCATCATGAATTGCCACTATTCTTCTCTGTTTCTCTACCTTTATTCAGACAGTTCGGCTCTTTCGTTGTGGCCTTTAGTTTTTTTTTATCAATAAGGGAAGAAATTAAATCGAGAGGATAACAGAAACCTGTCAGACTTAAAAATTGAGGAATATTGGAAAAGTTTAAATTTAGGATAAGGAAATTTTACTTTTATTGATTACGACTGTTTTTAACCCTCAAAATTTTTAAAATACATATATTTAACAAATCGTGAGACATAATTGAACCAGGGTTCTTTTCTTCTTGTTTTGCATCCCAAGTTTCCCGTTCAGGTGAATTCGAGACGAACTTAGGGTTCTTCAAAATCGGGAGTTATTCTCAATCAGACGATAAAAAAATGGTGGAACCGAGCATCAATGAGTTGTCAGATGACTTGATCTTGAAGATATTTTCATTGCTTCCGATGTTTATCTTCTATCAAAACGGTGGGAGAATCCTTGGAAACTGATGTCGGATGTCATGTTTGATGATGCTGATGAATCATATGAGATTTTAGTGACTTTTATGAGATTTGTTTACGGATCCTTGTTGTCTAACGATCACTAAGTTCCAGAGAGACTGCACTTCAAGCTTAGCCAGAACTATTCAGCTTCAGACATCAGTCTTTGAGTTAACATCGCAGTTAATCGATCAGTGAGAAACCTGAAAATCCATATGTTTGGGAAAGCCCTAGAATTGCCGAGTTGCTTGAGTGCTTGCGTAACCTTAAAGTTAGTACTCCATGCAGTAACCTCGTTTTCGTTTGCTATCCCTCAAAAGTCTGCACCTTCTATCTGTTAGCTCCTGGCGATGAAACTATTGTAAGTCTTTTACAAGTTGTCCGGTTCTTGAATATTTGGTTGTAAATCAAACCAAAAATGAAAATGTGAAGTTCAAGGTTGTTCCGCTTTGGTTTTGTTTGCCATCACTCAAGAATTTGCACCTTTTGTCGGTTAAATTCTCCGGAGATGAATCTCTTGCAAAGCTTCTAGAAAGTTGTGAGGTTCTTGATAATTTGGTTGTAAACCGAACCAAGATGACAATGTTATGATTTTTAATATCTATGTGCCTTCTTTGAGGAGCTTATCTGTTGATAATTTCAAAGGGAAAAGCGCCTACGTTGAGGAGAATGATTGGTTTGTGATAAAACGCTCCTTATTTGGAGAAATTGAAGTTTAAAAGATACATTCGGTAAGTTTCTAAAGTTTACGTATACCAAAGGTGATCAAGGCGAATATTCAGGTTATCTGTGGCCAATCTGAGAATGTTATAAGATCTCTCAGCTCAATCCAACACATCTCTATGTTCTTTAACTTCAGAGGTAAACAGTTTCTGTCTAGAATTCTCCTTTTATGTTTTAGTATTCTCATTACAGTATATAATATATAGTTTTTTTTGATAAAATATATATATATATATATATATATATTTCTCCTTTTCTATATAATATATAGTTCAAATGCAGAATCCATATCCTAGTGGCACTGTCTTGAACATCTAGAGCTATGTACATGTTCTGCGGGATGGGCGAATCTACTTGCGTCTATACTCAATAACGCTCTTAGACTTCGATCTATCAAGCTTAAGTCGGTATGATGTTTGCAACTTTTTTTAGGTTACTCGAAAGGGAAAAAAAAAACAGAAACACATTTATTTTTCACCTCGTCATATTTATAGCACGTTAACATGTAGCAGAATGACGTTATTAATAGCTTTATATTTTGTTTGAAATATAATCGTTAAAATAGATTTTATCATTCAATCATTTTAGTGTTTCCTGTTTTTTGTAATGATCTATAATACTAACACGCATAATGTTTCTCTTATATTCGTCTCAGCAACATAGTGCCCGTTACAATGATCGGATGAACCTATGGAACGAACCAACAGTTGTGCCAGAATGTTTATTGACGCATCTAGAGATTTTGGAATGGAGACAATATGAAGGCCTGTGCAAGAGAGGAATGTGGCTGCCTACATACTAGCAAACGCTACTTGTCTTAATATGGCGATGTTCTCAACAAGATGTAGAAACAAATACCATCGCATGCTAAAGAAGTTAAAGAAACTGAACAGAGTTTCAGAGACGTGTCAGTTAGTGTTTGAGTAAACTCTTATGTGTGGTGTGTGTCTCTAGAAGGCATGTTTTTTGTTTATTTAATTTCTAATCTCCGGACCTTCTCTAATTAGTGAAAACAGAGCACTTGTTTTGTTTACATATTAGACCAAAAAGTTAGATGTAAGAAAGATTCAATATCTTTGTTAAGAAGATTCAATAATTTTCAGGCATTTCAAAAAGATAATCAGAACAACAAATTCCTAGAAAATTAATAAAATAGATGGGATTTTATCAAAAAGTAGGAAATATGATTTTTTTTTTCTTTTGTGCAAAGTAACATGAAAGACATGTACGAATGTTCACTGCTGATTAATAATCTTTATAATATAATTTGATAAGTCATTCATACTTGTCGCTTTCACTTAAATTTTTTTAAATGGTCAATTGCAAAATTAATCTTAATAAATTATAAATAATTCTTATTACAAAATATTTTTTACTTTCTAATTGGGTTTTAATTTTAATTATATTTTTAAATTAACATAAATAATATATATTTATATATATATATGTGTCAATCTTATATATAACGAACATTAGTTTATTTACTTCATATTTTTATAAACAACATATCTAATACTTAAACACATGGTTTCACAGGAAAATAATATAGGCATTTGTCTTTAAAAAGAAAATATTACATTTTCATATCTAATACTTAGAAACAAAATAAAAGCAACAAAAAATAATCAGTTCTAACCTAATTAGAATAAAATATTTGTTGTTTTATTTTAGATTAATAGATTTTTATTAAAAAAAGTATCTTTAGATGAATATACACTAGTCAATATACCGAAAAATGAGTAACTGAATAAATCATGACTATTATACTCAAAATCAAAAACCTATTTAAGTCAACAATATCAATAATATTAAAAGAGAATAAGTCTAAATAAATCTACTTATACAAGTTGTGTGGATCCTTTCATTAGATTTAACTTTTTATTAGCATTTCCTTAATATATTTATAACAATATGTTACTCAATACCATATATTTATCCGATTTTTATTCTTTCCCCTAACAATACGCGCGATAATATTAATTGATATCGTTAGTTTGTTATGAAAGTCAGGGGGAATAATATTATGGTAACTCGATCCTTCTTATGCATTTCCATGCATGCTGCCTGTCCATATATACTATTTTATTGTTTATTGTCTATACTTCTTGATCAAAATGAATTATATATTTAATTTAGTACAAAATATATATATATATATAATCTTTCCATGATGGAAGTCTAATAATACAATTATCCAAATAAAATATGGTTCAGAATCTTATTATTTTATTATTATTACTTTTCATTTTGTATGATGCATTTTTCTCTAAATTAACTTTATCTTTCGTTGTAATGGTGATAATCAATAATGTTATACACTGTGTTTTATGCTCAGGATCTATAATATTTAGAGATTAATTATTAAGTGAGTTAGTATATACTGTATCATTAAATATATTGTACTATGGTTGACAAAAAAAATATTGTACTATGTCATTTTATATTATGTAGTTTCAAATATTTAAAATCAAAGTTAATAAAAATAGTTTTGCAAATCATACGTTAAAACAAAATTATATATATAAAAATTACGCTAACTTAATTTTTATAAAAAAATATTCTAATAAAAAGATTATTAAGAAATTTTAAAACTATTAAAACCCTACAAATATGTTATATTAAATTAGCTAAGAAAATCTACCAAGTAAATCTTAAACAACATCAATTTAATAAATGTAACTCTTCTGAAATACACACAAAATATAATGAAAGAGTAGGTTTGGATATTCAGATATTTGGATGGTTTCCTTTTATCTAGGTTTTTTGGATCCTAAACATTTGACCCCAAATAGATATTTAATTATTTTAATTCGGATTTAGGTCTGTTCTTTTCATGTCTAAGTTGGTTCTTTTCATGTCAAGATCATTTCATAATCATGATTTGACCACATGTAAAATACATGTAATATTTGGGTACGTAGCATGTCTAGGTCGGTTCAGATATTAAGATCTGAAAAAGATTAGAAGTATCTGAAAACCTGAAAATAATCTGAAATATGAAAAAATAACTAAAATTTCCAATAACTACCCAAAATATATTCAAATACTCAAAAATATCTGAAATGCTTCCTGAAATATAACCCGAGAATCGACAATACCTGAACTTTTATTTGAATATCCGAAATATATTTTTAAAATTTGAAATTTTACTTAAAACCTAATATCCTTAATACCAAAAACATATCCAAAATAGCTAAATATACTTAAATATACACAAACATATCATGTACGTCGAATCCGTCTGAACTAAGATCCATAGGTCCAAAAAAATATCCAATATGTACACTTCTTTAGACCCAGGTTCGATTGGGTTTATTTTTTTCAAGTATCCCACTATATATTAAACGAGAAGTCACTTTAGTTATTTTTGCTTAGGTGTCACTCATAGGTGCATTTTAGAATTAATTCTCTTAATTTGATTGGTTGTTGGTATTTGAATTTTCATTTATTTAAATCAAGTTCTTAAAAGGAAACTAATCATAGAGTTACCTAATATAATATTTGTTAGCAAATAAACAATCAAACATCTTAAATTTAAATAAATTAATATAATTTTTTTGTTAAAACAATTGATTATCATAGATTACGTTATATAAATTTATAATATAAATATAAATACATATGATACTACATAAACAATTATATAAACGGTGTTAAAAATATTATATTTATAGTGCATACAATAAATGATAGATTACAGAAAACTAATAATATTTTTACTCACTATATACATATATTATAAAAATGTGTCAAATGAATGCAAACAATCAAATATATATTTCAAAAAATTCCAATCATTGTAATTGACAAGTGATATTATGGTTGAGTTATTATTTTTATAAATGATTAGAGTATTTTTTATATTTAAAAGATCATATTCTCATCCTACAATATATTAAATGAGAAGTCACTTAGCGGCTCCATAACCGAATAGCAAATAGATTGTCCAAGACGGTTCGAGCTTTCTATAAAAAATTTGTATTATTGGTTGTTATATTCCGGTCTGAATTCTTCGACCATCTCAAGTTTTAGTATTTGAATAATATTTTGATGTAAAAAAAAAGATAACATCATAGTTCTAAGTGTATAATTCTGGTCACCAAAATTTTATAATACAAATATCTCTCTCTTTTGATATATCAATTAAAAATAATAAAGGCTATGGTCAGACATACAAAAAATGTGTTTATTCTCTTATGCTAAAGAATTAAAAATCATTTCTATAAACATGGCGTATCAAAGTTAAGATCATTCACTTGTGGATGAACTTTAATAAAAAAACCGGAAAAAATCATTAAAATGATTTCCTCGATAAAGAAGTAGATAATTATTATTACTAATTCAAATTTTAAATGGAAAAGTCATTTTTACTAAGATTTGTTTTTTTCTTAAATATATTTTGAATTGTAATGTTCTTCATAGCTGCTAATTCTACTAAATATTTGCATGGTACTTTATTTTATTTTTTAACTGATCCACAGAAACTTTTGAATGTTCAAACATGTGACAAGAATTCATACTTCAGTTGAATCAAATCTGATCAAAAATATGAAGAATGATCTAGAAAACGGTCATGCATGGTCGTAATGTTATTGATATAATACTTAAAAAGTTGATTTTGTAATTTAATATTTTGATTTAAATTAAAAGTTATTTTTTCATTTTATCAGATTAGAGAAAACAAATTTTACTTTTTTCCTTGACAAATATGTGTGCTAATATTTAGTTATTTAATAATATAATGATATTATTACTATTTTTCCTATTTTATTTCTGAAAGTTGTTATAATTATTAACTTAATATGTTTATTAATTTTTTAAAATATTTAAATAAAAATAAAAGAAAAAAATCTATTTTAAAACTGAAACATTGTTCTGTTTTATTAAAGTTGGCATTTAATCTTATTAAGTAAAATTAACAAAATGTTATAAAAGATAAATATATTTATGGGTTTTTGGTGTAAATTGAAAGAACCGAAAACCGACGGTATATATATCAAACCCCAACAAAGTCTATATGGTTTTAATATGGTAGTTTGTTTATAAACCAAAATACCAAAAAATCAAAAAACCAAATCGAAACCGAACCAAAATCTAGATTGAACACCCTTATTACTACATCATCTTTTTATTCCCGCACAAGGTTCGGGTGAGTCACCTAGTTCAGGCTTAAGAGAGAAGTATATATAAGAATATACATACAAAATTTCAAATAAACTAATTCCGAAATTATTAGTGTTTAAATAAATTTTCTTCTTTGATATAATACAATTTTGTAACATAATAATATACAACAATCACAAAATACTACTCCGTATAAAAAAAAACTATGATAAAAATCTGCGCTTTTAATCGCGGATCAAAATCTAGTATTTACTTTAAATAGTCTCCTATTTATCTTTTATCAACGTAAATTACAAACGACTCAAAAGTAATAAGCAAGTGAAAATAATATATTAACAAATTATTATTGTTTGGTTTAGCCATAAATATTTATATACATGTAGAAACCAATTACAGTATGTTCAATTATGTAACTTCGAATTGCCAACACTTTCATATTTTTTTCTTACAATAACATATATCAAATTATACGTAATCATTTGACCTCTCTTCTAATAACATGAATAGGTCTCTGGAGTATGGACCCATGAGGCCATGAGAGTATCCATGACTCATATCCACCACATGTTATTGACCTTAGATAGGATCTTTCAATTTGTCAAGTCAAAGACTATATTATATTCTTATCCCCTGATTTGGTCTTATTGAAAGGTCACAATTTTGGGGATAAATATAAAATTTTAAGTTGACTCGGTCTACCGAATCACATATTCAGCTAAATCTCATTCAAATTTGATAATATAGTAATACTAATCTTTTGAGACACCAAGGACATGTACTGATGTATATCATGTATCTTAGACCATATTTAATTTGAAATTCTTATGATGAAATCTTTATATATAAAGAAAAGCTTCACTCTCTTCTCCTTCACCCACATCATCAAGTGATGTCACAAAATAGACTCCCTTTAATCTGACATCTGTTCACCAAAAATAAACTAAACGGTTTGATACTATTGGGCCTCAGCTTTATAGTTATCGACCCGTGAGCCCATTTATAAAAATGACCAAATTGATAATATTGTAAATTAAAATTTTAATAACTTTGTAAACATAGCACCAACAAAATTAGACAAAGCAAAAATAAATCCAATTATTTATTTTAAAAATTGTAACATATAGTGTTCTGAATATTATAAGAGTTTTCAAAAATGTTAATTAAATAAACTTATTATTTTTAATCTTTTCTAATAAAACAATAGATTTACAATATGAAAAAGAATCTAACGTATCAACGCATGCTTATAACATCTTCCACTAAGTAATAAACCACATTCATTATCCATTAACATTCTGGAAATTCATAGCGCCAAACCTCCTCAGCATTAAGACTGACCTCAACATCGAGTGCTATATAAACTGCAGTTCTAAAAAGTTTCATATCATATCAAACTCACCAAGAAAAACTAAATAAATGATGCAGCAAAACCCAATTCCTTCCGTTATGCCAATCCGCCGTTCCACCACCGCGAAGAAGCTGAAGCGTGCCGGTGAGTTCACCATAGCTGACGTTTGTATGTGTCTGAGTGCTACGTCCAACTGGGAGAAAAAAGAAAAAAAATCTGTGTTCAAGAATGCGCGGCTTCGTGAGCTAACTAAAAATCCTTACGGGACCATCCGCCGTTACCAGAAGATCATGAAGAACTGTTTGAAGCATAACAATGGAGATGCTCATTACGTGGAAGGGATAAAGCAGTATTTCGGTTTCAACAATCCGTAAATGGGTCTTAAGCATCTACAAATCTCAGCACACACAAACAGCCCTAAAGGTATCTACCTCTATGCAATTCTTTTGTTTGCCACATGCGAGCATAGGGCATGGAGGAGGTACATGGATCTTCTAGATTGGAAGAAAGATCTCACAAACCTTAACAGATGTTGGAATCAAGTTAAGAGATCGTTACGTGATGTACCTATATGGAAGAGTAAAGAGTACGGGACAAACATGATTCTATTCATGCCACCTAGAAGTTGTGAACTAAAATCTCTTGGCAGGCCTTGCAGAAATTGTTTCTACTATAAACAGATCGCCAGGTTCATGCAATTCATTAAAAAAGAGTAGTTTCATTCTGCTCTAATCCTCAAAGAACAAGAACTCTTTCCCCTTTCTTTCGGTTTCCCCCGTTGTTCAATTGCATTGTCATTATTAGCTTCATCTGTTTTCTATTTAATTAAAACCGATTACGGATATTTAATAACCACATACTTTATCCGACTTCTTAATTATTTCTATATCTGACCTTTTACCTTTAATTAACGAATACTGTGTGGTATGTCTGCGTTAGTATGAAAACTTACACAAAAACAGAATAAAAAAGAAATACCTACATGACTTGGTCAACAAGTTACAGATTCCCCTAGAACAGGCCCATATAAATCAAACCATTCCCGATATTAATTTATGTACCACTATGAAAACTTCAAGATCTAAACCCACATCACATGATATTTTATACCAAATGCCATAATCTTTGTTTTGGTGGCCCAAATGATCTACTATAATAACGAAAGTAACTATCTCCAAACCTAATGATTAAGTATACTGAATTAAAACTACAACCATATAAAACCAAAAAATCACCTTAAAATCCATACGCACAAAATGTTAAAATCTCATAAGAGGTATTAAACAAGATTAGAATCTCATGAATATTAAACATATAATCTTAAACCATATGGCATATGAAATAATTTTCAAAATTTAAAATAGAAAATACTCCCACCGAAAAAAAACCATTATGTCACACAATATACCATGCGTATATATCACATATAGACAAACACACTAATAAACAACAATATAAAAAATAAATGGTCCAAACCAAAGACTAAAAATATAAATTTTTTTTTTTTAAAAAAAACGCTGAAAGCCAAAAAAAAATTTAACAGATAAAAAATGGAATAAAATTGTCTACATCGAAATCACATCCCGCGCGTAGCGCGGACCTTCCCTAGTTTTTAATAAAAGTTAAGAAATTGTTTTATTTTTAACTAAAAAAACTAAAAACCGGTGATTAAAATCTCTATTTAAGAACTGATTCTTAACTTCCGTTAAAATATCCAGATTAATCATGCTCTTATCATATCATCAACTAAGTGCTCAAAAAGAGAAGATGGCTTACTTATCTAAGGTAGTTAACAGGTGGTTCCAAACTCCGAAGTGCAACAAGTATCCCAATGACGCCCCAAGACTGGTTTAAGATCATTTCAAATGATACACTATTTTGAGGAAAACACAAAAAGAAAACTTAGAAAATTATTTTCAGTGATACATCATTTTAAGGAAAAAATATAAATATGAATAGTAACACATCAAATTTGAAAGAATACTTATAACCTCATTTTGTTTTTGAGTTTTTTTAGTTACAAACTGATCCTTAAACTTTTTTATAGTTTTCTTTATATCTAAATAATAAGCATAAGTGTTTTATATTTTAAAGGATATATTTAGAATATTGTATTTGAATGGGAAAATAAGGGTAGTCAATAGAACCAAACTCAAATTTATTTGGAGTTTATTTTAGAGGAAAATGAAGGCACATTGAAAATGCCGAGATCAATATATGTAGTATGGATAGGTTTAAAAAAAAAAAATTATTAGTATGTTAGATGAAAAGTATAACAACGGATATACTGGAATGTAAAAACTTTATCAATGTATGAAGTGATAAAAATTTGCATAATCACGTTTTCTTGTTTTTTTTTTAACACGAATCATGTTTTATACATAGCAAAATAGAGTTCCAATGACCCGATAAACCTCTGGATCAAACCAAGCCAACAGTTGCTCCGGAATGATTAACTACGTATTTTCCTGGAATAGGGACAATATAACACATAGCACGCGAGGAAAGCGGCTGCGTACATCCTAACAAACGCTACCTGTCTAAACGTGGGGAACAATTATACATGGTTAAAGAAATTGTCCAGAGTTTTAGAGACATGTTAGTCGGTGCATGTTTGAGTAAACCATTAGTATGTAATAGTGTATTTTTCTTGAAGATACATGAGGTTTTTAGTAGGGGTGGGCACGGATCGGATATCTGAGTTTTTTAAGGTATTTGTGATTTGCTTCGAATGTTACGGATATCTAATTTTGGTATTTGCTTTGCTTCGAAAAAATACGGATATCCGGAAAAACGGATATCCAGAAAATAAATAGATATTTGCGGATATTTACGAATATTTACGAATATCTCATCCATTTTAATTAGTACAAATAATCTTAAGATTTTGATACAAATTTGCTTTGCAAAAATATTTTTTTGCATGATATATAAAATAAAACTTAAAAGAACTAGTGAATTTATAGATTTTGTAATTTTTTAAAGTTTAAGTTACAATTATAATAACACAAAATTTAAGAAAAAATATAATTGTCAAAAATATTTTATCTCTTTTTATGTTATACTTTTATATAAGTAATAATTTGAATAGAATTGTTCAAAATGATGTGCTAAAATAATAATTATAGAATTTTATACAATTAAAATTTAAAATATAATCAAAATATACATATATTTATATATTTACGGATCGGATCGGATATCCGCTTTCCAAAATTTTAATATTTGTGATTTGCTTCGATTTTAACGGATATTGAATTTTAGTATTTGCTTTGATTCGAAAGTTTACGGATATCCGGAATTTTCGGATCAAATCGAAACGAATAACGGTTCGAATCAAATATAACGGATAAAATGCCTAGCCCTAGTTTTTAGATCATCTAAACACTGGTGGAATACTCTAGTATAAAGTAATACTTTAAAATAGATTAACTTTAAGCATTTTGAAAAATCTAAACTAATCACAAAGCAACATGTGGCTAAAAGTTTTTCATGATTTTTATTTAAAAACCTCTTCTTATCTTTTTCTCTCTTTTTTTTTACTGAAAAATATATATCTTCGTTTTTATTTTGTCAGATATTCAGTAAAAATTCTCTAGTGGAGTTGTTTAGATTTCTTCGTTTTCTGCCCTAACTTTATTTTGGTTTTTGTGGTTATTTTTTTCTAATCTTCTGATCTTTCTTTATTTTTCGAAAACAGAGCAGGTTTTATTTACATGTTTGAAAAAAAATAGTCTACATTATAAGATTACTATTTATGCATCTCATATAACCAGAACAAAGTGATATGTAATTTACATGTTTGAAAAAAAAACTACGTATAAGCTTCATACTCTTTATGCGTTTCAAGAAGCTAACTAGAACAAAGGAATTCATAAAATAGAATAATAAAATAGATGAGACTTTTTCGAAAACTTGTATATATGAAATATGTTGGGGTTTGTGCTTTCGTGTTTAAAGTTCATGGGTTTCTAAGTTTGTTGCCAAAGTCTTATGGCTAGGGGTGGGCACAATTACCCGTTACTCGGTTAATATTCGTTATCCGCCCCGTATTTGCCTTGTAAATACAAATACTTGTAATTATCAAGGCAAGTAACAAGTTAAAAATTCTAATTACTTGTAAATACAAGTCAAGTATCAAGTCTTAGATTTATTTTAACTATTTGACTTGTTTCGTCTCGTTACTTGATTTTTAAAATATTTTATAACATTTATATTGTTATTTCAACTAATTTAATACTTATGTAAAATATCTTAATTTCTAAAATTATATATACAACATATGTATAAATAAGAGAGAAGTATATTCTTGATATTGGTAAAATGGATTATAGTTTTTTATTTTTCTAGCATACAAGACTAAATAATTTTTAACTATTTGACTTGTTTCGCCTCGTTACTTGATTTTTAAAATATTTTATAACATTTATATTGTTATTTCAACTAATTTAATACTTATGTAAAATATCTTAATTTCTAAAATTATGTATACAACATATGTATAAACAAGAGAGGAGTATATTCTTGATATTGGTAAAATGGATTATAGTTTTTATTTTTCTAGCATACAAGACTAAATAATTTTCTTATTTTTAATCAAACTCTATTTTTCTAGGTTGTAATAGAGAATTGAAAAAAATTGATATAAAATACTCATGGGATCATCGAAATGAAATTTATTTTATAAAAGTAAAAAATACATAAATATTATACATGTATAAGCATATACAAGTCAAACGAGTTACTTGCAAGTATCATGAAAATAGACAAGTACTTTTTTGACCAAGTACTTGATATTAGTAAGTACAAGTACAAGGCAAATTTTTTAATACTCAGATGGGGCAAATCGAGTTACAAGTATAGAGAAAATTCCGGGTACTTGCCTCGTGCCCAGCCCTACTTATGGCTTGTCCATCGATTAAACTTCTCTTTAGGTCTTGTTTCCAGGTACTTTCGGTTTAGTAACTCCCTCTTTTGCGCTTAGTTTCACGTAAATGTCGCGGGCTTAATTTTCACTTCAGCCAGTTTTGTAATTTGCCTTATATTTCTTTCAGTGAAAAAATATTTTTTTCTCCATTGTGCAAACTGCAAAGTAATGTGGAAGGCTATTACGTAAGCATTTTCAGTATTGACCAATAATCATCATTCTACCGGTGAATAATAATCATTTTGACATCTATTCTAAGACCACCTGCAACGGTTATCTTAACCGAATCCTTAAGGCATAATCCTTAAGGGAAATGAGTATAATAATAATAAAAGGGGGGGGGGGAAATCAATAAGAAACAATCCGTAGTTAAGGATTTTTTTGGGTTGGTCCTTGCTGACGTGGACACGGAGGATGAGTAGGGTTTCGCGTGATCCTTTCCCAAAAAATTCATTTCCTCTCAACCTAAAAAAAAAAATTCACTCGGCGACTCTTGGCGACTTGGCGACTTGGCGATTGTCTCGGCTAGGTTCAATCAAAGAGTAAAGAAGGTAATTGAAGAGTTCTCTTGTGGTTTTATGTATTTAGATTACGTTGCATGTTATTTTTCTCACAATTTTGGGTTCGGAATCGGTTTTTCGATTGATTGTGGATCTTTTCGTTTGAAGTTTAGGGTGAAATCGAGAAGAGTTTCAATCGGTTTGGGGCTATTGGCGTATGTTGTTAGGGTTTGATATCGATTTCTGTTTCAATCGATATAGGGATTGGGTTTAAATCAATTTGGAGATTTTTGCGGTTGTTTAGTGTTTTCAAAACGCTAAGGGTTTTAATCGATTAGGGTTATACACTGGAGTTTTATCCTATTCTCCTCTGAGTTTGTTGAGCTTCATAGGATTCTGTGATAATTTTCTTATTATGTGATATGATTCTGTGATTTTAACGACTTGATTAGCATAAGAATTGCTTATGTTATTTCTATTTATTATTGATTCTGTGTTTAACGAGCTCATTTTGTAAGAGTAGCATTGATTCTGTGATTGCTATTATTAGTATTGATGATTAACGACTTGATCACCATTGTAATAAGAGTGTGATTAACGACTGTGTTGCTGCTTTTCAGGTTAAGGAAATATGGGAAGATACAGTTACAGCCAACCTTCTTCATCAGATGGGTGTGTTGATATACAAACAAGGCTTCTTGAAGAAGAAGCTGCCCTCTACGCGGAAGAAGGTGCTCGATACCACACCATAGCAGACCCCGTTCAGTACCATTCCCAACCCGAGGGTGATGAAGGAATCCAAAGAGCTGGTGGGATGTGGCGGTAATGGAGGATATTAGTGAGTGCCAGCGAGAAGTTAGGGAGCTTAAGGAACAAGCTAACAAGACTCAGCAGAAGCTGGAAAACCTTGAGAAGACAGTCAGGGAGTTAGCCAATAGGAGATCAACATTGGTAATTGGCTTTCCATGGGTTGTTCGTACGATGGTTGGTGTGATAGTTTTAATATGTATGGTGGTGATGATCAAGCGGGTTAGTTTCTTTGCATCTTCTTATCATATATGTTGTCATCTGTTTTTAAGACTGATGACTCCTTTTTGTCTTGTGTCTCCAGGAAGAGCATCATCAGCTGAAAATGCGTTTGTCTGGCCGTTAGAAGGTAATTTACAAAAAACTTCCTACTCTCATTCATTTGAATAAATAAAAACATAGAGTAGTTGTATGTATAAACTCGGGAGTAACTAAAATCAATAAACATTATATAAAACTTTAAACTTTACCTAAAACTAAATAAAACTTAAACCTGTTTTTCTAAATTTATAAAACCTAAAACTGTATATATATAAAACTACTTTATAAAATAAAACATTCATCTGTTTTAAACTTTATGTAAAACTAAATAAACAAAATGTAACTAAACAAGGCAGTGCTTTCTAGTTAACAAACAAACTGTAAAAGTAAATGCTAGTTAACATTAAATTACTTTCTACCTTCCTAAATTCCTAACTCCCCTGACGTGATAGGTTTTTTAATCTCTTCAATGCTTTCTACCCTCCTAACCCCTCCGACTTGACTGGTTTAAATGTACCGGAGGTAGAAATCGCCTACTTAATAAGGCTCTGTGATGCTACTAGAGCAACACAGAGCATCCTAAAACCATGGATAATAACGAGGGGTTTGTTAACCTTCTAAATAACCAATCTCCTTTTGACCTTCATTCACCCGAAAATGCTTGGTTTAATTAATACCCAATCTCCGGAGTCGTCTTCTGTAAAAGAGAGGAGGAAATGGACTCCGACAGAGGATAGGATCTTTATTGGTGCTTGGCTTAACACCAGTAAGGACCCGGTGGTCGGTAACCAGCAGAAAGCAGTTGCTTTCTGGAAGAGAATTCTAGACTGCTACAACTCAAGCCCTCACCTCGCCGGGACTGCACCTAGAGATCTTGGTCAGATCAAGCAGAGGTGGGCTAGAATTAACGAGGTTGTCGGGAAGTTTGTTGCTTTCTATGACACGGCACTGAGGAAGCAGGGAAGTGGTGAAAATGATGATACCTTGATGACAGCTTCCCTTGACATATTCTACACTGACTACCGAGTCAAGTTCAACCTAGAACATGCATGGAGGGAGCTGAGACACGACAAGAAATGGTGCTCCACCAATGTCGCTAAGGACAGTGCCAAGGAAAAGCGCAAACAGGTGATAGATGTTGATGTAGAAGCCGAGGGGAGACCTATACCTATTGGTGTCAAGGATGCTAAAGCTGCTGCCAAGAGGAAGAAGAGTGCTCGTGAAGAGGAGCTGTCTAAGCTTCAGGGCATTTTCGAAAAGAAAGAGAAAATCTCAAAACAGAAGCTGCTTGAGCGGTTACTTGCACAAAAAGAACCATTAATTAAGATAGAAACAGCTTTTAAACTCAAGCTTATGACTCAAATGATATGATGTTTATGTTTAGTTTAAGGTAAATGAGTTAGTCATATATGATCTGGTGGTAATAATGTTTTGATAACTTGTTGTCTTGTTTGTTGTTGCAGGTACACTCACGGATGGAGGTCTGTAGCTGTTGTTGTCTTCTAGTAGTCACGGATGGAGGTGTGTAGCTGTTGTTGTCTTTTGGCTGTCACGGATGGACGCATGTGAAAGTGTTCACGGGGTCTTCTATTTCAGTTTTGCTTATTTAACTGAAGTGTTGTTTTAGTTGTTTTACCTACTCATCTCCTTATCTTTTTTCCCTCTGAACTTGTATGTTTGTTATTCTCGGCTTGCTTGGGATCTTTGTTTGTAATCTCTGGACGTGTACTCTATTTGTGTAATCAAGTTGCCTCTCTTTTGAAGCTTAATTTCTCAGGTAACTTTTGCTTATTCAGGTTAGTAATTATACAAGTTGTTAAGTTGAATCTTTAAAAGCAGGTTTAAGCTAGCAACATTAGATTGTACATGTGTGTTTATCCATAAACTACAACAATGTGTAATTTTTAGATTCTAGATAACTAAATAAGATATGTCAAATAGAGTGATAAAATTATTGAACGAATCCATTGAATTATAAAGTTAATAAATAAGACAATTATTAGACCAAGATCTATAGGTGTGCTATCTACCTTATTGAACGAATCCATTGATTTAGTTCGTATATTCATCTACACTAATGTATTAAAAACCGAATGTTTGTTCCATTTATTTATAAAGTCAACTGAAACCGGAGTATATGTTATATAATTATATTATATGTATAATCCATACTCTCGGTGATCATTTATAGTATATGCTATATAATTATATTATATGTATAATCCATACTCTTTATATACACATTTATATTCTAGTTTCTAAAAATATTAATGTCACAGTCTCCTAATATTTTGAAGGGATTACCACAAGATGTCATCATCTTCATCCGATGAAATTGAAGAAAGATTGGACGAACTATGCGATGATATATTGGAAGAAACGTTCGACGAAATTTTGGAGGCCCCACCCAAAAATCCGAGCAGGCGTTCTTATATAGAACGAGACCGGGAAAGGGGACACGACCGTTTATGGCAAGACTACTTCAGTGAAGACCCGACATTTCCGCCCCATTTATTCAGACGCCGTTTCCGTATGAACAAGGACTTATTCATGCGTATTGTGTATGCGCTCTCGGAAGCCTTTCCATTTTTTCGACAAAGAAGAGATGCAACCGGGAGACATGGTCTTTCTCCAATACAAAAATGTACGGCAGCAATTCATATGCTTGCTTATGGTTCTGCGGCTGACGCGGTTGATGAATATCTGCGCCTCGGTGAATCCACGGCAACTTCGTGTCTGCAACATTTCAATGAAGGAATAATCCAGTTATTTGGCGAAGAGTATCTGCGAAGACCTACGCAAGAGGATCTTCAACGATTACTCGATATTGGAGAGGTACGAGGATTTCCTAGAATGGTAGGAAGCATTGACTGCATGCATTGGAAGTGGAAAAATTTTCCTACCTCTTGGAAAGGACAATACACCCGTGCATCAGGAAAACCGTCAATTGTCTTAGAGGCAGATGCTTCCCATGATCTTTGGATATGGTACGCTTTTTTCGGTCTTCCAGGTACGTTAAACGATATTAATGTCCTCGAACGTCTCCTATTTTTGATGACATTATGCAAGGTCGACCTCCTACTGTAGAGTACATGGTCAATGGACACATGTATAATTTGGTGTACTACCTCACAGACGGTATCTATCCAAAGTGGTCAACATTTATCCAATCTATATCACTCCCACAAGATCCTAAAGCGGAATTATTTGCTAAAGTTCAAGAATTAACCTGAAAAGATGTGGAGCAGGCTTTTGGAGTTTTGCAAGCTCGATTTGCAATAGTGAGAAACCCCGCTCTTTCATGGGACAAAGAAAAGTTAGGGAAAACTATGAGAACTTGTATCATACTACACAACATGATAGTCGAAAATGAACGAGATAGATACACTCAGTACGACACTTCTGATTTCGAAGAATGAAGTGTTACCAGAAGTTCAAGGGTGGACACGTCTTATAATACATACATGCCTCCAAATCTCGAGCAAATGCGTGGCATTCGAATTCATGTTCGCGATCGGCGTGTACATGATCAATTGAAGAAAGATTTAATTGAAAATATTTGGAACAAATTTGGTGTTCAAGAATAATATGTATTGTATCTTTAATATTAAATCTTTCAATCAATAAAATTTTTATTTTCACTTTTTTTTTAAAATTAAATATTTTTTTATTCCTAAGGATTCCATAGAGAATAACACCATTAGACATACGTTTTGGATTATAGTCCAAAAAAAACAAAAAATTTAAGGCTAAGGATTCATGGGGCAGTGCCACCAATGTGGATGCTCTAATAGATGAATTGGTCTTTGGAGTCTGGACCCACGAGAGTTTCCATGAGCCACTTGACTCACCTCCACCACATGTTATTCTCCTTTAGATAAGATCTCTCAAGTTCTCATGTCACCATGTCAATGCTAAGTTTTATATTCTTATCCTTTTGATCTGGTCTTTATTAAATGTCATTGTTTTGGGTGAAAAGATAAGTCTACCTAATCACATATTCAACTCCGTAGATTGCACATTAAAGGAAGACGACGTCAAATCACATAATAATAAAATCTCATTTTATTTCGATCTAGTAATAATATTCTTTGGAGACATTCAGACACATTACACATCATATATCTTATCATATCATATACCAAATCAAAAGAAGAGAAGACAAGTTACTTATCTAACAGTTACAAGAAGAAAAAAAGTTTCTTATCTAAGGTAGTTAACAGGTGGTTCCAAAGTGGCAACAAGTATCCCGAAATCATATTATAAACGGCCGAATGGGTGATTCTGAGATCCTTTTAATTTGTCAGCAGGGTGACTCTGAATGAATGTTTCATCAAAGATCCTCAAGGTTGTTACCAAGAGAGGAAAAGAGTTAAAAAGAAAATAAAAAGAGTGGCGCGTAAAAAAATATAACTGAAAGTATTGAATTTTTTTAGTTTAAGTAAGGCTTACAAGTCTTATCACATGGGTAAATAACTGAATTAATAACTTGACGGCCTTAATCCAAGTATAAATAGAAACTAGAGCTTGAGGGTGTTTTGTTTTTTAGTAAGTTAATATTTATTTTATATAAATAGTAGTATATATTTTTAATATTTATCCATATTAAATAATTGTTTAATATATCATTTTAAATACTATAGTTTTATAGTTTACATTGACTAATTTTTTGAGCCGTAAACTATACCATCATTATTTCTTATCATATATTTATCGTTTTAGATTTGTTTTAGGCTAATATATATATATATATATATGAAATATGCGTAAAATAATTTATTGACAGATTAATTTTTATATTAATATTATATATATATTAATTATTTATATTTTCAGTTTAAAGGAATATAAATTTATATTTATGAAAATAAAGTAGGTTATTATAATTTAGGGAACACCGATAAAAGCGTTATTATCGTTATATATGGTCTTTACTAATTATATTATTGTTTTAATTATTTCTACATCTTTATAAATAATGAATATTTTTTTAAAAAAACTATTAAAACTGAGACCTAGAATATACATATAATTACTTGTATTATGATGTCAGGATAAATATTTATATTATGATTAATTACAAACTATATATTTGAAATTATGTGGTGAATGGATTGCCTATATGTTAGAAATATTTTGTAAACATATTAGATTGTCTTCTAAAGAAAATACATAGTATTTTAAATAAAATATTAATTGGTTAGAGTAGAAAATTATTAATTACTTTGATTAAAATATGTAATTGTTAGCGAGTTTGAATTATTAATTAGTTAGAATAGCGAATTTGGTAAGATATATGTTTGTTTCAAATTTAAAAAAAATTAAGGATAAAATCTAAAAATAGTTAACATCTTAATGACATAATCTGTAATAAAACCACATGAAAATAAGATTAATAAATATTTGAATAACTATTATGATAAATATAATTAATGAAGTAGTTAGAAATAATTTAAAAATATATATATATAATCTGTAGCAAATCACTTAAGAATATGTAACTTTTGTACCCAAAACAAAATGCTATAACGTCATGGAAGCATGTTCAAGACTAAGGTTTCATGGCATTCTCCTAAACTTTCTGTAAGAAATATAGTGATATAGTTTACTTGTGTGTATTCAAACCTCTGATTCAGAAACAGATTTGCTCATCATTCATTTCGCCTAACGGCGATGTGTACGTATGTTCTGAGATTTAGGGATCATAACATTTTAAGATAAATTTTACAAAAAAAAAGAAATTATTATTGAAGACAGTACAACTTACATAAATTAATTAGGTTTCTAAACAAACCCTTGCAGATTTTTTTTCTCCTTGCTACTGTTCATCTCCCTCTCTCTTCGAAGACGTCTGCATCTCCAATGATACTCTATAATTTTCACTCTAAAATAGTGCAACTCTATTATAGAGTTAGATTTGCTCCAATGGTTTACTCTATAATAGAGTTACACTATAATAGAATGAAATATAGAGGGATGTTGCTTTTTTGCTCCAAATATAGAGTGAAAAAGCAACATTTCTCTATATCCCACTCTATTATAGTGTTAACTCTATTATAGAGTAAACCATTGGAACAAATCCAACTCTATTATAAAGTTACACTATTTTAGAGTGAAATATAGAGAAAATTATAGAGCACCATTGGAGATGGTCTTAGATCTGGTTGTGCCTCCGCCTCCGGCGGCGCGTGCTAGCGTCGGAGGGTTCCATTTCTCCCTTAAATCACTCGTTTTCTTATTTGCTTCGCCGTTGTACTCTTCTTGGCTTCGTCTTGTTTGTTGCTCTGCCTCTGGACTCTTGCCGGTGACGTCTTCGCTGCAGAGAAGCTCCGGCTTCGGCATAGCTGTGCTGGGTGGTGGAGTCTCGACACGGAGTTTGAGAGCTTGCGTCCGGTGGAGTCGGCTTTTAGGGTTTGATGGAGAGTCCCTTAAGCTCTTTGTAGGTGCAGTGGCGCGTTGAGGAGGATGATTGACTCGCCGGCTTGCTATGAACTGTATTTTGGTTTCAGAGAGTGGTGAGTGGTGTGGGGCTCTGGGTCCTCGACTTTTCCTTGGTGTCTCGGGAAGACGTGCCCGGTTATCTCTGTACCGTCGGTGCCTCGGAGGATCCTTTTATCTCGAGGCCGTACTTAGTCTCGTCTCCAATGTGTGTTGGTGGTCAAGGTGTTTGGTGCGGGTAACGTTATGGTGGCGTAATGGCGGAGGCGTCGTCTATGGCCTCTTCGTCGCGTTATTGTGATGCTCCGCTTGATCTCTCTCCCTCTTCGCGACCTCTCGATCTCAGCTAACCAGAGAGCTTTGTCGATGAAGCTTATCTTTGGTTTATGCTCCTGTTCTTTAGTTACTGATTGGAGTCGTGCCACCGTCTCTTCGTGTAACAGCTCAAGCTCACCCGGTTCCGGTTCTCAGAATGGGTGATTGTCAAGGTGGTTGGAGATTCTTGTGGTCAGCAGAGTCCTTCCTTCCTTGGTGGCGCAATCGGTTCTTCGACACATCCCAGCTCCGCGGGTCTATGGTGCTCGCTGAGGTGTCGTTTAACTAATGCTTTTGCAGGTTGGAGTATTGCTGGTTCGTTTGGTGGCTTCCGTTCCATGCCCGATTTCTTGCTTTTGCTCGTGGTTTTGAGGTCTTCTCGGGGCTTGATGCTCTCGAGCTTTTAAGCGTGTGGAAGTGTATAAGCGGTTCGAGACCAGTTTTCATCTCGGTTTGGTCTCTTAACCCTCTTCTTCATTGCTTGTGTGGTAATTGGCGGTGACGGTTATTAGTCTCGAGAAGTTCTTTGAGAGTTAGCTACTACAAAGACGTCATGGGAATTCTCGGCATCCGAGGCAACAAGGAGAACCTCACGTTCCCGTGGTCAACGTCGATGGAAGAGAACAACTCTTAATTCCTAAAAATTTTAAAATCAACTTAGCGGAATGTACCGGCCGGTTTAGTGGGCGGGCGAAGCTCGGCTGTAATACATTGATGTAGGAACTTTTGTTCTGATCGAACTTGTAACCCGAACTATATGCCCGTTTATGGGAAGTTTTAATATGATTTAAAAAAATAAAAAAATAAAAATAAAAAAAACTTACATAAATTAACTGTTTAAGATATGGAGAACAAAACGAATATTCATAAGGTTTTGTGCATTACCGGTTCTGGAATGTGGTTTAGCGATTCCGGTTTAGCCACATATCCCATGAGCTTTATTAATTTGCTACACTTCAAAAAGGTCAATCGGTAAGAGAACAGGTTAGTCCATGTCATCCGATAGAGATGTTGCCTTAATCTCTCGATCTAGGTGCAACCTCCACGAATCTGAATCATGAACTTCTATTTCTCACCAATTGACAATCTCTTATAATATGTTACTATTTAAATAACCTTGATAAACATGATAATTAACCGATGTGGGAATATAAAATAGACTATACGCCTCAAATCTCTATAATATTATTTGAGAAGTCAGTTTCCTACGTGTCGCGCTCACATTAACTCTCGCGATGGTTGATTACTTAGATATCCTTAATGAATTGTTAGATTTTAAGTCTATTATTAATTTTTTATTTAGTTTTTTTAAAAAAATTTCCAAATAACATATATAATAAAAAGGAAATATTTCTAAAATTTTAAAAAAGATTTAAAAACGAAAATATATGTATATAATATGATTTTATTAAAAAGGAAAGTTTACAAAATAGTAATATATGCCATTAATATAAATTTTTAAATAACATATAATATATTTCAAAATAATAAAAATATATATGTTCATTAACATCCAAAATTTATCAGTTACACTTTATTTACTAATATTTTTTAGAAATCAACATATAATTTGATAAATATTATGAAAATACTTGTATATTTAAGCGATAAATAAAACTAATTTGATTTGACTTAACTAAAATAAGGAATAAATAAATATTATGAAAATACATGTATATTTAAGCGATAAACATAACTAATTTGATTGGACTTAACTAAAATAAAAAGTAATTATACTTCAATTTTAACTCAATATACTCACAACATGAATGACTCGGCTAATCTAATTTATATCCAAAATTAAACATCTAACTACAATAAGAACATATAATTTTATAGTAATAATAATCTATTTAATTTTATACATATAAATTAGAGGTGACTCAAAGCATATTAAAAAGAAAAAGAAAATATTAACCAATTACAATTTATTCTTTTGTACAATTTATATATATGGATGAGACTTCAAAAATATTATCATTATATTCATTTATGTAATTTTGAATCAAACACTTCAGCTTATTATTTATTTTAGTTTAAGTACAATATGTATATATATATATATTAAGTTATATATAATTTAACTATAATATATTTACATATCTAAGAAAATATTTACATATCTAAGACAATAACCAACCGAAATGAAAATAAGAAAATTAATCAAAGTTTTATTTATATTTACAATAAAAAATATTATAGTTGAATTCAAAAATAATATTATCCAATATAGCAAATTGATAACCAAACCAACTATTGATCCAAAAAATAATAAAACCGATAATAATATATCCAAAGTCATATGTATAATTAGAATAATATAATATTTATTAATATAAATTATACATAAAAATTGATACAAAAATAAAACTAAATATCAATCAATTATTATAAAATTTTACTTTTATGAATATTTATACCCGTGCATAAGCACGAGATAATCACCTAGATAGACTATATGCGTCAAAGTAAACATGATAATTAACAGATGAGGGATTATCCCACGGTTCAAAACATCCTTTTCATTAGACTATATTGTACGCGTCAAATTATCCTTTTCTAATTGAAGAGGATGAGATTATCTGATTATAAACTATATTATTATGGTTCATTTATAAATGAAAAGGTATCTAAATGAAAAGGAAAGAAATTTGCAATTAATAAATTAGGATTAGGAAAACGAAATATTGGACTGAAAAAGGAAACGTTAGATTTTGTTGATTTTATCTTTTCTTCTCTATAAATATTATCTAAGTTTTTTTTTTTTGGTAAAAATCAACCCTAAGTTAAAACTAGGACTCGTTTTCTTCGATCTGCTCCGAGAAATTCGTGCGAGCAGTGAAACTCGCCGCCAGGGAAAAGAAAAAAAAAACATGGTGAAACAGAGGCTCAACGAGTTACCAGATGAACTGATCGTGACGATACTCTCAATGCTTCCGACGTTTAAAGAAAGCGTCGCAACACGTCTCATATCAAAACGGTACGAGGATCCCTGGAAACTTGCGCCGGACGTCACACTTGAAGATGATGACGAGGAGAGTGTCATGACGTTTCTCTATGGATCTTTGTTGTCAAAAGATTCTCCAATCCTAGACAAGTTGCATCTCAAGCTTACCAAGAACCATTCTGCTTCAGCAATAGACTTTTGGGTTCAAACCGCGGTTAACCGAAACGTGAGAAAGCTGAGATTCGACTTGTTTGGTGGAACCCTAGAACTGCCCAATTGTTTGAGTACATGCACAACCCTAAAATCGTTGATACTACGTGAAGTAAGTATCAAGGTTGTTCCAGACCGGTTTAGTTTGCCATCTCTCAAAAGTCTACACCTTTTCTCGGTTAATTTCTCGAACTACCAATCTGTTCCATCTCTTTTAAAAACCTGCCCCCATCTTGAATATTTGGTTATAAACCAAACCAGTTATGTTACATATGATGGTGAGTCTGCTCCCCTTTGGTTCTACTTATCATCACTCAAAAGTCTACACCTTTGCTCGGTTATATTCTCTGGCAGTCATTCTCTTACACGTCTTTTACGAAGTTGTCGGGTTCTTAAATCTTTGGTTATAAACCAAACCAAATGTGACTACGAGATGTTCGAGGTTGTTTTTCCACCTTGGTCTGGTCTGTCAACAATCAAAACTCTACACCTTTCTTCGGTCAACTTCTCGAGTGATGAATCTGTTGAAAAGCTTTTAGAAAGTTGTAAGGCTCTTGAAGACTTGGTCATAACCCGAACCAAAGATGACAATGTGTCGTTATTTAATATCACTGTGCCTACTCTCAAGAGCTTATCTATCAATAACGTGAAAGTGAAAGGGGATGATGCTACTGGGTTTGTAATAAATGCTCCTGCTTTAGAGAGATTGAACATTAAGGATACAGTCAGTGACTATCTAATGTTTTATCATATGCCCGAGGTGACCACGGCCAGTATTGAGGTGGTTTGTGACCAATCTGAGAATCTTGTAGGATCTCTTACCTTCATCCAACATCTGTCTCTCTGCTCTCCAATTTCAACTCCATATATTAGTGGGGCTGTCTTCTTCTTTCTTGAACATCTAGAGCTATGTACATGTTCTGCTATTTGGGCGAATCTACTTGGCTCTATACTCAATGACGCTCCAAGACTTCAATCTATCAAGCTTATGTCGAAATGTAGTGGTCGTTTCAAGCGTCCAATGGAACTCTGGACCACACCAACAGTTGTTCCGGAATGTTTACTGAAGCATCTTGAGATGTTTGAATGGAGAGAATATGATGGCACAGAGCAAGAGAGGAAAGTGGCTGCCTACATACTAGGAAACGCTACTTGTCTAAAGATGGCGACATTCTCAACAAGTTGTAGAGACAAGTACACAGTGTTGCAGAAAATGTCCAGGGTTTCAGAGATATGCCGGTTAGAGTTTGAGTAAGCTCTTAGGTTAGAGTGTGTCTCTAGAGTACAAGAGAGGTTCTTAACTTCCTTCTTCCTTGTTCCCTTACTCGTATTAGATAGTGTCTCTCTGAAAGACTAGAAGTTTTCTTTTGTTATACATTCCTGAAATACGAAGACAATATCACATTTATGTAAAACACTCTCAAAACATAAGTATGTACAATTATAAAGGTCTCCACGTATTGTATTAGGATAGTAGCAACTCTTTCGATGCTCCACAGATCAGGTCAAAAACCTCAAGCCAGAACTCGTTTAGATATGGTAATCAAATTTTTTAAATTAATTTTTAAATTTTTTTTAGGTTAAATAGACAAGAGTTCTTTCATCTCTCAAGGAGCTTTACGAGAGGACTCACAAGAACAAGGCTGAATAATTTGTAGATCCTCAGTCTGAGAATGAGGTTATTTCTCGGGTTAAGGAGCGTCAAACCCACCTGAGTCAGCAGACTCCCGATGGAACATCCGTCGTATTATCCGCACCTGACATGGATCAGATTTTTGAGGAGGTAAGTTTCTTTTCCTAGTATTATTATTCATTTATTTATTTTTTTTCATTTATTATAACATTAATCTTTTATTTATAGGTCGTTTCTAAGATAAAGGGACGTATTATGGGGATTGATTCCGTTAACGATGTCCCAAGAGCAAAATCGTCTTATGCTCAGGAATGGGACAATGAAACTGCTCAGCTGCGTTCGGAGTTGGAGGCGACTCGTTTGGATTTGAGCACAATGCAAGCTCAAATGGGTTCTCTCGAAGGTTTTCTGGACATTTTGGCGGCTGTAAATCCGCAATTAGAGATGATGTTGCGTGCCATGCAGGAACAACTAGGGATTCCACACCCATCGCCACAGCCACAGCCAACCCGCCAGGAGGAGGAGGACGAGGTAGAGAGGAGGAGTGAAGACTTCGTCCGTCAGTTTCACGAGCAACATCCATAGTTTTTTTTTCATTTTATTGTATTAATAATATTAAACTTAAATATTTATGCATATATTACTTTCTTCTATTATTTTAATTTTTAATTTTTAAGTTCTTAAAAATAATTTATATATTTTAATTATTATTTATAATTTAGGAAAAATAAGGTTTTTAAGTAAATTTCTTGTAAAGCTACAAGAATATTACGAGGAAATATTCACGTGGCCTTAACGAGAAAAAGCTATACGAAGATCTTACGAGGAATGGTTATGTGGCTTTAACGAAAAATCATTACGAGGGTTTTACGAGGAAAACCTTACGTGATTTTAACGAAGAAACCTTTACAAAACTTTTACAAGGAAATTCTTTAGACGACTTTACGAGGAAACATTTCCTCGTAAGGTAACGAGGAAAGGACGAGGAAAGTTGTGTTACGAGAAACATGTCACGACGAAATAATTTTCCTCGTAAACCCCCTTTTACGAAGAAATAACTAGAAAAATCTGTATTAGCTTTATATGTGTTTTCTTGTAGTGTTCTCAATAGTATCGATTCTTTGATGATTGTTGACCATTAATTTTCTTCATTTTTCAATTACCTAATAACACATAGCAAAGACTAAAGAGTCATAACACAGAGTAACCACCATGTCACAAAACGAAAACTAACAATATGAAAACCACCTAACTAGTAACATATGAAGAACATCATAATGGTTGCTCAATATCAAGACGTATATGTTTAAAATATTGTTTCATCTCAGGAAACAGGATCATGCATATATATGATAAAATCTCTTTTATTTTATTTTTAATAATAATCTTTCGAGACATTACACACCATGTAACGTATCATATCATATACCAAATGCAATAGCAGTCCTAGGTACAAGCCATAGAATCATGTGCTTCCGGCCATTTCTAATATATCTATCATTTTAGCTTTCAATTTTGGAAAATCTCCCCTAGCCAAGTTGGTTTGTGTGGAGATTGAGTGAGTTGTAGGTATAGGTTCGATTCTCCTTAGATACTTTTTTATATTTATTTCTGATTATTAACTTATAGGCTCAAAATATATTGTTGGCTTCAAACCCTTCGGGCACCATCAACCCAAAACCCCAACTAGGGATGTTTATTATTTTTTTTAATAATTTTAAATTGTAAAAGTGATTTAAGATGCAACGCTAAGCACTCCGAACATTTTCGTGCTCCAATGAGAGACTTTTATTTTGGGGTTCTTAAAAATTATTATTTTTTCAAAGATACAATTATTTATTAAATAAAACATAAAAAAGAACATTTAAACATATATTCTAAAATAAACATAGACTTTTTCTTTTTCATCTTTGGATCTCATTTTGGTTATTTAAAAAATATGATGTTAGTTATGTCATTTTCATATTTGGGTGTTATTTTGGTCATAAATTGTAAAAGTGATTTAAGATGCAACGCTAAGCACCCTGAACATTTTCATGCTCCAATGGGAGACTTTTATTTTGGGGTTCTTAAAAAAATATTTTTTTTTAAAGATACAATTTATTTATTAAATAAAACATAAAAAGAACATTTAAACATAGATTCTAAAATAAACATAAGACTTTTTCTTTTTCATCTTTGGATCTCATTTTTGTTATTAAAAAAATATGATGTTAGTTATGTCATTTTCATATTTGGGTGTTATTTTGGTCAGAAAAATAGTGTTTCAGAAAGAAAAAAATGAACAAAAACAAAAGATTTTTTTTTCTTTTCCATCTTTGGGTGTCATTTTAGTTATTTCAAAAAAAATGGTGCAGATTAGATCATTTTCATATTTGGGTGTCATTTTAGTCATAAAAACAGTATTTCAAAAAAAGAAAGTATAAAAACAAAAGATTTTTTTTTCCATCTTTGGATGTTATTTTGATCATTTTCAAAAAAATAATAATTGGTGCTAGTTAAGTTATTTTAATATTTGGATATCATTTTGGTCATATAAAATGTTTCAGAAAAAAAGTGTTTGAAAAAAGAAGAAATGTTTGAGAAAAGAAAACTGCTCAATGGCAGCGCGCCATGTGTCTTTAAACACAAGTGCTTATGGTGTTTGTTTAAGCACTGATGTTTTCTCTTTTTTTTTTTATTTTTTTTTTAAATTTGTTAAGCACCCGGGAAGATATCCCCCGTTAATGCTGCTCTTAGTTTCTCTGAGCCGGACCTGACCAAATGCAGAAGAATAGAAAATGAGTTATTCAAAGTAGTTATCACACTATGTAATCTTTCGATATGCTTCGTAAGCTCATGGAATACATGATTTGCTGCAAGGAAAATAGCAGACTGGCTACCACTAAACAAATCCATTGTTGCTTCATGTTTGACTACAAGATCTTCGAGCAATATTTTCAGCCACTTCAGCTCTTTTAACGTATCAGACAATGACATTGCCCAGTATTGAGCTTCAGCTGGCGAATGTGATACCGTATCATGCTTCTTTGTCTTCCATGCAGCTGGCGAATTGCTTAGCAAAGTGAACGCCATGTAAGTATTAAAACTCATATGCAAACATATTTCTAAACTTAGTCGGCCCTTCATAATTTGCTGGCTTCGTTTATGGTCTTTCCTCACATTCATATTAGTTCCATTCTCCTGTTTGATCATAAGTAGTCACTTCAGGGACATATTGGCTCTCCAAAGAATGATTTAGCAAAGGCTCATATTGGTTCTCCAAAGTTGACAAAACATAGGACATAGCTGCGATCATAAACTCCTTAGATGGTCATGGCAATCTATACTTGAACTTTACCATCATACTATTTTTATGAGGAATTTAGAGATCAGTAAAGGTAGCAACAAGCACCCATGGCCTAATGGATAAGGCGCTTGACTTCTAATCAAGCGATTGTGGGTTCGAGTTCCACTGGGTGTGTGAAAGTTTGGGTTAAAATCAATTTTGCTCCTTTCTGACAATTTGTGGTTCTTAAATAAATCTTGCTATCATTTTGAGGAATAGCTGGACCGAACCACAAACATTTTTATAAAAACATGAAACAACGAATGTAAGAACATTAATGTAAGTCATTGTGGAAACTGTTATGTGCATAACGGTGACTTGATCTCCAACCATCATCCTTTCCTGCATACTCTCTTCTACTATATGCTGGCTTCTAACATAGTTTTCATAATAGCGCAGGACTTGCTAGGAAATAGGATGTCACATATTACTATTGCCCTCACTGTAATGCTCTGAACAAACCGAAGCATTCAGACGAAAATCCACTCAATTCCTCCTGTTTCCACTTTACTGTTCATTGACTGAAACAAGTGGAGTGGTCAATAGCAGCAGCTCTTCTAATGAACGCGGGAATAGCCCCACTCCAAAATAAAGGAGGAAGCTGCCTGCAACTTAGCTGAGTTAGTAATTAGGCTTTCGTGGGCTTGTGTTACAGTGAAGATGGAAAAGTTACTGGAATTGTCATATTTAACCCCACCAAAACCGCGTAACTTTCTTGCCATGGATTACAGTTTTGATTAAGCAACGCGGTTTTGGTGGGGGTAAATATGACAATCCCGTATCTGAAACGGTGACTCTTATCTCTGTATTCACACTTCAATTTTGACCATATTCGATATTAATTACT
>CAKOAT010601821.1:155416-180271 GCA_932364175.1 Eruca vesicaria subsp. sativa
TACTGTGTTTAAGATATTGTGATCCACGTTGTATGTGAACTATCATATTGAATATAATAGGACTGGGTTGTGATTTTCGGTTCAGCTTTTATTAGGTTCTTTACGTTCTTAGTTTTTTTAGTTCTAGAAACATAGAAACTGTTTGTTTATCTATATAAATTTATTTGTGTCCGGTTCAATTTTTCGAACCAAAAAATTCCAAACTTACTTATTTTAAATACTGCTATCCATGTTTCCAAACAAAAGGTTAAAGTACTTCTACTTTAATAAGATAGATATATATAAACTGCATGTGCAAGAATACTCGTTTTTACTATATTTTCTAACTAAAGCACTTTAAAGTTAATAGACTTCCCACTACCAACCAGATAAATGATGAAAGCTTTACGCCAAATTATTAGTGATCCAATCGATGAAAAAGAACAAACAGAGTTAAGAATTAAAAAGTATTCAAGATGAAGACCAGTACTAGTCAAGGGAACTTTATTCTCTGTCTCCAGTGTCTGTGCTTTTATCAAGACGAAAATCGAATTTTCTTTTGAGTAGAGAAACATATGATGAGCTGCAAAATTCAAAGTTGCTCTCTCTTCTCCATCTTTTTTAAGCTGTTACTCTTGATGGTCCTTTCAGTTCTCCCTACTTCAAGCTCTTGTCCAAGTGAATGTGGAGGAATCCAGATCCCATACCCTTTTGGAATCGGCAAGGGTTGCTATCTCGAGAAGCCTTACAAAATCAGATGTAGTAGTACCAATTCTTCACGAAAGCAGGCTCCTTTCCTCTTTGTAAATGGCCAACAAGTAGAAGTTCTCAATATCTCTCTTCCGACTCCAGGACCTTATTATACTACTTATACTTCTAATACTTCTACAATAATTCACTTAGTTCGGACTCTATCATATGGTTTAGTTCGTGTGAAAATCCCGATAACATCCATAGGATGTTCAAGCGAGAAAAAAGAGTCTACAGAATCAATAATGAACTTGACGGGGAGCCCTTTTTTCATTGACGACTCAAACAGCCTCATAGCGGTTTGTTGCAACGCCAAAGTTTCGTTGACGCATATAGAGCCGAACATGATGGGATGCGAGTTGACTTGCAGTAGAAGCAAAGACCAGCCTAGCAAGAGCAACCCTTTTCTTGATAAAACTGGGTGCTCTAGCAACACTCTGTCATATAAGTACGCCACTTGTATAGAAAACAAATCGGAAGAACTAGAATGCGATGGTAACGGATGTTGTCAGGTTAGTCTACCTAACGTGCCTCAACAAATTATTGGGACCAAGGTAGAGAGCAATGGTGGAAACTCGACAACAACAGAAGAAGATTGTAGAGTGGCCTTCATTACAGATGAAGTCTACACTTTGTCCAATGCAACAAAACCAAGACAGTTATTTCGTAAGCGATATGCTACGCTTAAACTAGGATGGGTGATCCAGACGAAGAATCATTTATTCTTGACTTCATTGCTCTGCGACAACAGGAAAGAGTACCAACGTGGTACTTCCTCTGCTAAATCCCAAATGAAGTGTATCTGCGACAAAACCACCATTTCTAATATTAGTTATGCACATTGTGGCTGCAAAGAGGGTTACACAGGAAACGCCTATATCAAGAACGGATGCAAAGGTCACTAATATGTTTCTTCCTAGTCTCTCCTTCTTTTTCTTCTTGTGTGTGTGTGCGCAAATGCATCCTTTTGAGTTTTACAAATCATCTCAAGATTCCAAAACTTCATGATCTTTGATATGCAGACGTTGATGAATGCAAAGTTGAAAGCTCACCATGTGAAGAAGAAGGAGGCACTTGTGTGAATACTCAAGGAAGCTTCCGCTGCGTGGCAGATAAGAAAAAAGCAATACTCATAGGTAAAATAATTGGGTTAATTTTTCTTCAGTCGCAAAATTTAAAGCCTTGATAAGCAAGTACGATCAAATCTAATATCATCTTGTTGTGGGGTTTTCAGGGGTGGGTGCAGCTTTTGGTGTATTAGCCCTAGTCGGTGGACTATGGTGGTTGAGAAAGTTATATATAAAGAGAAAAATAACAAAGAGAAAGAAGAAGTTCTTCAAACGTAACGGGGGACTACTATTGCAACAAGAAGTAAACACAAGTGAAGGCAAAGTTGAAAAGACGAGAATCTTCACCTCCAGAGAGTTGGAGAAAGCCACTGAAAACTTCAGCCAAAACAGAGTTCTTGGACAGGGAGGTCAAGGCACTGTGTACAAAGGTATGCTCTTAGATGGTCGAACAGTTGCAGTCAAGAAATCCAAAGTCATAGATGAAGACAAGTTACAAGAGTTCATCAACGAGGTCGTGATTCTCTCTCAGATCAACCATAGACATGTAGTCAAACTCTTGGGTTGTTGTCTTGAGACCGAAGTTCCTACCCTGGTTTATGAGTTTATCCTCAACGGAAACCTTTTCAAGCATATCCATGAAGACTCTGATGATTACATTATGAAATGGGCAATGCGTCTACGCATTGCTACAGACGTTGCAGGAGCTCTCTCTTATCTTCATTCTTCCGCAAGTTCTCCCATATATCACAGAGATATCAAGTCGACGAACATATTACTAGACGAGAAGCACCGAGCCAAGGTGGCTGATTTCGGAACATCAAGGTCAATAACCATAGATCAAACCCATTGGACAACAGTTGTTTCAGGCACTGTTGGGTATGTGGATCCAGAGTATTACCGGTCCAGCCAGTATACAGATAAGAGTGATGTTTATAGCTTTGGAGTTGTCCTAGCGGAACTCATTACCGGAGATAAGCCAGTTGTAAAGGTACAAAACACTCAAGAAATAGTAAGTTTGGCAGATCATTTCAGGGTTGCAATGAAAGAAAAGAGACTTTCTGATATTATGGATGCCAGAATAAAAGATGACTGCAAACTGGAGCAAGTAATGGCAGTGGCAAAACTGGCCATGAAGTGTTTGAGCTCGAAAGGAAAGAAGCGTCCGAATATGAGAGAAGCTTTTACGGAGCTGGAGAGGATATGTAATTCTCCAGAGGAGTCACACGTGCAGATTCAGGATGAAGAAGAAGACGAAGAGGAAGAAGAGGATGAAGAAGAAGTTAGGAATATGATAAACAGAGGAGATTCTTGGAGCGTTGGTATAACTGCTCAAGCCTTGGTTTCATCTTCTTCTTCTCCAGAGGTTGAACCACTATTCCCACATGCTGACTCAATCATATTCAAGTAGTAGTGAACAGATTTGATGATCTTGTTAACACGTTTGGGCTATAACTGTTTTAGAATTTATGTTGAAAGTCTGAGTTTCTGCTTATGACTGCCGTAGTGTTAAGACATGTTTTTTTCCCCTATTTTATGGTTGTGTATGAGACTATGTTGAACAATCTTTGATCTTTTTCTTCAGATGTTGAAACATTGTTTCCTTGCCTCCCATGGTGACTCAAAACAAAATTTATAAATTCGTATAAAGGTATGGGTAGTAAATGTGGTAAGACTGTCTCTGTCTGCGGGAAGTCTGAGTTTCTGCTTAGGATTTAGCATGTTGTATTTGTATTTGTAACTTATGTTTGACAAAATTAACTGTGATTTCATAAAATCTACTCGACCTTCAGGTAAAAGCTTATGCTATGGATTGGTATTTAGTAAGATCTGAAGTTGCTTGCGGTATTAGTTTTGATACAACAAGACAAACGGGTTTTGGTGGGTAACTATACGTTTTTTTTTCAAACTTGTATTTTAAATTATTGACGGTGTTGAATATTCTTAAAAGTTGCAGGTCCATAATATGAACATAACTGTTTGTGAGAAGGTGCATGCATGTGCAAGAGTATTCTCTTTCTTACTGCTACTTTATCTCGGAATTAATTAGTAATTTTAGGAAAGATTACTAAAATGACTATAATTAATTGTGTTATTACTATAATGTCTCATATTTAAACTTTAGCAACCAAAAGACAAGTTTTCCGTCAGTATTATTGATGTTAAAGTGATGATTACCACTTTAACTGTATTACTTTGATCAAGCAAGTACTGATGCTTTCAACAGCTATCATTTATAGTTACTGGATAGATAGAGACTATGTGTTCGAAGACTAGTCTCAGTGTTTTGTGGGATAGTGGTGATTATGAACAGAAAGTTGGAAATTACAATGTTAGCATGACAGTCCTCAGGGATATGCGGCTCCCATTGACAGTTGGATCTCACGTATGATCCCACACAGTCATCATTTGCACTCATTTGTGGAAACTGTCATATGCATAACGGTGACTTGCTCTTCAAGCATAATCATGTACCTGAATCTTCTACTATATGATGGCCTCTAACATGGTTTGCAGTGTGTTACATAATTGCGCAGGACTTTCTAGGAAAGAGGCTTTCGCATACATCACGTATTATTGCCCTTACTGTAACGTTCTGAATAAACCTAAGAATTCAGAAGAGCACTCACATCTTCCTCCTGTCTCTGCTTCACTGGTCTCAGACTCTACGACATTGATTGAAACGAGTGACGTGGTAAATAACAGAAACTCGAGAAGTGAACGTGGGAATATCACCACTCCAGAGATAAAGGAAGAAGCTGCAGAGGGGCACACGAGCAGAGAAAGATCCAATGAGCTAATGAGAAGAAGGCTTTCTTGTTTGTGCTAAAGAGAGAATAGAGTGAGACTGTGTGTGTGTGTTTCTGGATGCTTATCAGTAGGCGTTCAGGTATGCCATAAGTTGGTTTTGGTGGGTAAATCTACGATTTTTTTTAAAAAAGTTGCTTTTACCTTTACATATTGTCTATCTGTTTATTAATGCATTCATATTAGATATCATACTAAGAGCTACAGTTTCTTAGTTTTTTTGGTATAATCTCTTAAGAATTGATTGTTCATGTTCATGATGTGAACGTGACTTTTGTAAGAAACAAACTGCATGTGCAAGTTGTCTCGCCATCATTAAGCTAAGAAACTCTACTGTGTGATCTGATGAAAAGAAGAGACATATCAATAAAAGACGAAGACTATTATTGGAGGGAACTGTATTCTCTGTTCCCCCACTGACATATGCTGTCTGCTTCAGCAAGGAAACACAAACTCCGGAAGATCAAAAAAATTCTTTTTTGAGTAGAGAAACATGATGAGCTGCAAAAACTACTCTCCCTTCTTGATTCTCTTCAAGCTGTTGATGATCCTTTGGTCCGCGGCTTCAAGCTCTTGTCCAAGTGAATGTGGAGGAGTCTTGATCCCATACCCTTTCGGAATCGGGAATAGTTGCTATCTAGAGAAGTCTTACGAGATTGAATGTCGTAGTACAACTAGGTCAAGTAATCTAGTCCCTTTCCTTTCACTAATCAACAAAGAAGTTGTGAGTATCTCTCTTCCTATGGCAGGTTACTTTTTTATGGGAGCATATGGGAGTGTTCGTATCAGAAACCCGATAACATACGCTGGATGCTCCACTTCCACCTATGGAAAAGAGTCAGGAGCATCAATAATGAACTTGACCGGTAGTCCTATTTTCCTTGACAACAGCAACAAACTCATAGCGGTTGGTTGCGACAGCAAGGTGTCGTTCACGCATGTAAAGCCCAACACTGTTGGATGCGATTTGAATTGCAGTATGATCAAAGAGTCTCATAACAGTAGCACCCCTTTTCGCAACGTAAGGAAGTGCTCGAGCAACGTATTATCTTACTATACTAGCAACCTCGTTTGCACAGAAGATGAACCAGAAGAAGACACGATGTGCAATGGTAACAGATGTTGTCAAGCATTTCTGCCAAACATCCCTCAACAAGTTGTTGGTATCAGGATAGAGAGCAATGACGGAAACTTGACAAAAAGGACAAAACAAGAACATTGTAGAGTCGCATTCTTGACAGATGGAAACCTACAATTTGTCCAATGGCACCAATCCACAAAAGTTACTTGGCAAGGGACATACTATGCTTAATCTCGGATGGATCATCCAGACGAAGAATACTTCGTACCTCAACTCCTTGGCCTGCAAAAACGAAACACAATTGAATACTAGTAGCATGGTTGAACGCAGAACAAAGTGTATATGCGAAATTGTCAGCAACCGTTCTGAGATAATCTATGCAAATTGTGTATGCAACGACGGTTACATAGGTAACCCATATGTTGTGGATGGATGCGTAGGTCAGTATTACTTCCTTATGCTCTACTTTTTTTTTTAGTGAAGCTTTAATGATCATCACTTGATTATAACATTATGATCTTTCTCAACCCCAGATATTGATGAATGTAAAATGAGTTTATATACATGTGAAGAAGGACAAGATTGTGTAAATACTCTTGGACACTATAAATGCGTTGGCGACAAGACTAAATCAATACTAATAGGTAATTTCCGGATTTTACTTTTGAGTTGGAATAGCAATCGATGATCAACCAATGAAATTCTTGTGCCGTCTGCAGGGGTCGGTTCAGGTTTTGGTGTCTTAGCCTTAGTTGGTGGAGTTTGGTGGTTGAGAAAGTTTCTAATAAAGAGAAGGATGGAAAAGAGGAAGAAGAAGTTCTTTAAACGTAATGGGGGACTACTGTTGCAACAAGAACTAAACACAAGCGATGGTAATGTCGAAAAGACAAGAATCTTTAGCTCAAGAGAGCTAGAGAAAGCCACTGAAAACTTTAGCGAAAACAGAGTTCTTGGACATGGAGGTCAAGGCACTGTGTACAAAGGTATGCTTGTAGATGGTAGAACAGTTGCAGTCAAGAAATCCAAAGTTATAGATGAAGACAAACTACAAGAGTTCATTAACGAGGTGGTGATTCTCTCCCAGATCAACCATAGACATGTAGTCAAACTCTTGGGATGTTGTCTTGAGACAGAAGTTCCTATCTTGGTTTATGAGTTTATCCTCAACGGAAACCTTTTCCAGCATATTCATGAAGACTCAGATGATTACACCATGATATGGAAAATGCGTCTACTCATTGCTGTGGATGTCGCAGGAGCTCTCTCTTATCTTCATTCTTCTGCAAGTTCTCCGATATATCACCGAGATATCAAGTCAGCAAACATACTATTAGACGAGAAGCACAGAGCCAAGGTGGCTGATTTTGGAACATCAAGGTCAATAACTATAGATCAAACTCATTGGACAACAATTGTTTCAGGTACAGTTGGGTATGTGGATCCAGAGTATTACCGGTCTAGCCAATATACAGACAAGAGTGATGTTTATAGCTTTGGAGTCATGCTAGCGGAACTTATCACTGGAGATAAGCCTGTCATAATGGTGCAAAACACTAGAGAAATAGTAAGCTTGGCAGATCGTTTCAGACTTGCCATGAAGGAGAAGAGACTTTCTGACATTATAGATGCTCGAATAAAAGAGGATTGCAAACCGGAACAAGTAATGGCAGTGGCAAACCTGGCCTTAGTGTGCTTGAGCTCGAAAGGAAAGAAACGACCAAATATGAGAGAAGTTTTTACGGAGTTGGAGAGAATTTGCACTTCTCCAGCGGATTCACAGGTGCAGATTCACGTTGATGAAGAAGATGAAGAGGAGGGAGAGGAAGAAGAAGAAGCTAGTAATATGATAAACAAGGTAGATTCTTTGGTATTGTGGCTTCGCCTTCTTCTTCAGATGCTGAACCATTATTTCCTCGTCCCACATGGTGAGTCTATCAGATTTTAGAGTAATGGTAAATAGATGTGATGATCACCTTCAAAACCTTTGGTAATAAATTTGCAAATGTGAGTTTTGGTTCAAGATTTAAATTATTTGGTTTTGTATTAATGTGTGTTTGAGGTATACATATTTTAATTTGTATTCGTGAGTGTTGGAAACTATACATGTTTAGAACATAAATTATATTTATGTTTGAGATGATGTATTTGTACTTTTTTACATTTTGGTTTTTAAATGTACCGTGTCTTCATAATAACTAGATTTTGACCCGCGCTTGAAAGCGCGGAAATTTTTTATGATTGAAAGCGCGAAAATTTTTTATGATTAAAAATTTATATAATTGGGTTTTGTCTTAATTTAAATAATTTTTTTGGTATAAAATGAATTCACCAAAGTTTGTGGTGATGATTTTTTTTCATTAGTTTTTAGTTTCATTTTTTAATTTTAGATTTTGTTTTAAAATTTTGGTTTTTAGTTTTAAGTTTATATTTTTGATTTTCAGGTTTTGGTTTGAGTTTTTTTTTAATTTTTAGACCCGCTGAGTTAGTTTGAACTGATATTACCAACAAACAAATCTCAAATAATCAAACATCTAATTTAAAGCTGAAAATATGGCAATTTTTTTTTTAAAAAAAATTTGCAATAGTTTATTTTGTAAATAAACAAAAGCAAAAAATATAACCTGCGTTTTCAGCTTTTGGTTTGGATTTTAGTTTTTAGAGTTAGTTTTTGGTTTTGCTTTACTTTCTTTTTAAATCTATAAATTATTTAAGAAAAATAAAACAATAAATTATTTAAAATTTACCATTGAAATTTATCAAAAAAAGTGATTGTTATTTAAAATAAAAATACATTAACATGTTTTAAAGTACATGATTTAAATAAATGATTAATAATAGATAATTTTGTTTTGTTAAAAATATTAAATTTTGGGTCTGAAAATAATAATTGATTTTTTGATCTAGTAAGGTGGAAAGTTTATTCAATGCTTTTTGGAATTTTCCTTAATACTAAGCCCAAAAACCAAACCATATAATTTGTTTTAAAAACAAAAGAAAGCCCAAGACTATATCCCATAAATAACCACCGGTTTAATTTAAGTAATACGGTTCAATTAACTATATGCTTTGTATTATTTGTAACACTCTAGAAAGGGTCCAAAGTTAAATGACAACTTGTATTAGTAGATAAAGAGAATGATTCTATTTTAATAGAGTAGATGTATTTGGTGTCTAAATCTTTTAGTTCTCTTTACCTTTAAAGATTATCAGATGCAGTTTCCTAGTTTTAGTTTACTTTTTTTCACTCTGAAGGCTTCAATTCATCACCATGTTACAAGTATATTACATTTTCATCAAAAAAAACTAAGCATCATGTTTCTGCTTTACTGGTCACAGACTCTCCGTCATTAGTTGAAGCCAGTGAAGTGGTTAATGGCAGCAGCGGTTTGACTAGTGAGCATGGGAATAATCTCACTCCAGAAATAAAGGAGGAAGCTGCAACAACTGAGACCGGGACACCAGTCTGAGTAAGACCCCCTTAGATGAAGAACAAGGCTTGTGGATGCTTGTGTCACAGTGAAGATTGAGAGATTGTGTGTGTATGTTTGTGGATGCGAGTATTCGGTAAGGTAATTTTATTGGCATGAATTACAGTTTTGATTTTGGTATGTTTTTATACAACAAGACAAAAGGGTTTTAGTGGGGGGGGGGGGTAAATATTACGATTACAATGTCTTAAACGGTAATTGTTATACGCTTTTGGGGTTTAAACGTTTTTAATTGAGTGATTTAGTGAACTATCCATATTTGAAGTTCAAATTAGCAAAATACCATTGATTGGACATGAAGGACACTGACACAACCATTTGGCAAGGAAATGCCGAGAATGTCCTTTCTCTTTCCTCTCATTAACACGAAGCGTAAAAACATTTGTTAACATATAACACTTCTGTTAACGTCTACAATATTTGTTAACAGCCAACACATTTATTACCGCGAAGCGTAAAAATAATTGTTAACAGTTAACATTTCTGTTAACGTCTACAATATTTGTTAACAGCGAACACATTTATTAACGCGAAGCATAAAAATAATTGTTAACACCTAACACTTCTGTTAACGTCTACAATATTTGTTAACCGCTAACACGACGTCGAATCTAAAACCCAGAAAATTGATATCATCAAAAAATTGAGGATTCAAAGCCACTTATGAAAAAAATAATGAAATTTAAAATTTAATTGTATATAGAATGATAGAGATTTGTAAAATAATTAGGGATTAGAGAGAAAAAAAAAGTCAAAATTAAGGATTCAAAGCCACTTATGAAAAAATAATGAAATTTAAAATTTAATTATATATAGAATGATAGAGATTTGTAAAATAATTAGGGATTGAAGAGAGAAAAAAATGAGGGGAGATGTCAAAGAGAGGAGAGAGAGTGTAGAAAAAGGCAAAATGATCTAAAAAAAGTGATTGTCACATCATGGGCAATTCTCTAATTATAGGTGCCAAATAGGGTACTTTAGCCAATTATCTCTTTTTAATTTGCTCTACCTTTACAGACTGTCTCTGTATTTTGTTGATATATTCACTCTTGAATTTAGATCAATATTCGATATTAATATTATAAACTGCATGTGTAAGAACACTTGTTTTTTTACTATCTTTCCTAACTAAAGCACTTTAAAGTAGTAAACTTTCCACTACCAAATTTTAAAAATCAGATAAATGAAGCTTAAAGCCAAATTAGTGATCAGATCAATGAAAGAAACAATTAAAAAACTTCAAGATGAAGACCCTTAGTGGAGAGAACTTTGTTCTCTGTCTCCACTGTCTGTTTTAGCAAAGAAGAAGATCAAATTTTCTTTGAGTAGAGAGAAACATGATGAGCTGCAAAAATAAAAGTTGCTCTCTCTTCTATGTCTTTAAGATGTTACTCTTTATGATCCTTTATTCTGCAGTTCTCTCTGCTTCAAGCCCCTGTCGACGTGAATGTGGAGGAGTCCCGATCCCATACCCTTTTGGAATCGAAAGTAGTTGCTATCTCGAGAAGTCTTACAAGATCAAATGTAATAGTACCACTTCTTCAAGAAAGGAGGCTCCTTTCCTCTCTCTAAATAGCCAAGAAGTAAAAGTTGTGAATATCTCTCTTCCACCTATATATAATAATTATTATTATGATTCTCAGTTACAGGCATCAGTTCGTGTCAAATTCCCTATCACATCCGCAGGATGTTCCATGGGTGGAAATGAGTCTGCAGGACTAGTAATGAACTTGAAGGGTACCCCATTTTTCAATCTTGGTAAAAACAACCTCATAGTGTTTGGTTGCAACGCCAAAGTGTCGTTGACGCATATAGAGCCAAACATGTTAGGATGCGAGTTAAACTGCAGTGTGGTCAAAGAGCCTAGTAGCGATAGCGTCCCTTTTATAGGGTGCTCGAGCAACATGTTATCCTACACTTACACCAACGATTGCACAGAAACCAGACCGGAAGAAACAGGATGTGATGGTAACGGATGCTGTCAGACGAGTCTACCTTAAGAGCCTCGACAAGTTATTGGTATCAAAATAGAGAGAAATGGTGTAAAATCGACAACAACGGGAGATGACCCCTGTAGAGTCGCCTTCTTAACAGATGAAGTGTACACTTTGCTGATGCGACAGTGCCAAGAGAGTTATTTGCTAAGAAATATGCTACAATTAGCCTAGGATGGGTAATCCAGACGAATAATACTTTGTTCTTCGATTCTTTGGGATGTATAAACAGAAGCGATAACTACGTTGAAAACATAAATTGTACATGCGACAGAAGCACTATTTTTGAGACTAGTTATGCAAGTTGTCTATGCAACCAAGGTTACACTGGTAACCCATATGAATCGAATGGATGCAAAGGTATATGTTTCTTTTGCTCTCTCTCTCTAGAGATGTTGTAGTTATAATATTTGTTTCATTACTTGATTAAGAAATTATTATTGTCTGATCTTTCAATCTAGATGTTGATGAATGTACCCTCTTACCCAGCAAATGTAAAGAAACAGAGAAATGTGAGAATTATCCTGGAGGCTATCGCTGCATGGGATATAAGACTAAGCCAATAATGATTGGTAAGTAGTGTTTCCTTCGAAATTGAACCGCAACTTTAAAACTTTTATAAGAACCTATCATTTTCTTGTGGGGGATTGGCAGGTGCAAGTCCAGGTTTTGGTACCTTAGTCCTAGCTGGTGGAATATGGTGGTTGAGAAAATTTATAATAAAAAATGTTGGATTAAGCTTGAAGAAAATAGGAAACTTGAGAAATAAGTTAACGATAATTCTATTGAGTTATAGAATAGGAAAATATCTATTTGTGATTCCTAATGAGTTTAGGAAATATAGAGATATATATAAGGAGATGCATATGATGTTGCATAACTTATGAGATGAGAGATGAGTCTTTGTGATTGTGTGAGAGCTTANAAGAAAATAGGAAACTTGAGAAATAAGTTAACGATAATTCTATTGAGTTATAGAATAGGAAAATATCTATTTGTGATTCCTAATGAGTTTAGGAAATATAGAGATATATATAAGGAGATGCATATGATGTTGCATAACTTATGAGATGAGAGATGAGTCTTTGTGATTGTGTGAGAGCTTAAGGTTTTTGAGTGAGTTTTCCTTAAGAGAGTTTGTGAGTTGAGTTCTTGAGTTTTGAGTAATTTTCTCAAGAGATTAATAAGAGAGTATTCTTATTATTGAGCTTTTATTTAATTCGAGATTCTATATTTGGTATCAGAGCGGTTTAGAACCATTGGGACAATGATTGAGGTGTCGATCTTCTATGGAGAAGATCTAGAGAAGTGGTTTGTGCGGATCGGGGAGTTCTTCTTGGATCAAGGCTTCTCCAGTTTTAAAATTCGACAGTTCACTTATGTCTTTATAGAAGATGAGACTCTAGCAAGCTGGGATGAAGAAGATGAGACGAAGAAACGCAAGGAAAAATATATTATTGGAGACTTGAAGATATTTGACCCGAATCTAAATCCAAGAGATGAACGAAGTTGGAATCTTAGGATGTGGCAGTACTTCGAGAGAGGTAAAGGCTTGATGAAAGAGACGTATGAGTTGGGTAACAACAACATGAAAAGAGAAAAAACAAAAAGAATGAGTCAAGAATCTATTACAGAAACTAGGCTTAGGACTCGTCTGTTGACAACAAAGTGGAAGTTGTTGATAATCTTATGGAACCTAGGGCTAGTTCTGTCGATGACAAAGTAAGGACGGAGAGACAGAGAAATCAAAAGGAGAAGGTGAAAGCTAGTTTGGATCATAAGCCTGAGAAGATCTCAATGGGGAAGAAAGTTTTTTACTCTCAAGATAGAGACTATCGTTACCTCCACAGACGCGTCTCTGATCTATTCGCAGATTACTTGAAGAAAGATCTCAAACTCTTGACATCCGGCAAAACAAACAAGATCTCTTTAGCAGCTAGGTGGTGTCCGTTGCAAGACTCTTCGTTCGATAAGGCAACACTTCTCTGAAAGAGCATTGCTGGAAGACTCTTTATTCATGAGTCTCTCCCAGAGTACGAAGATGTAGAGGAAGCTCACTATGCTTTCAGAGTACGCGACAAAGTAGCTTCCGTGGCGATGAAGTCTTACAAGGAGATATTCTTGAACCATGACGAGAGGTTTCAGAATCATCTCCAAGACTCGAGAGAAGGGAAGACGAAAATTTCTGCATGTGCTGTGATTATCAGTAAGCTAGACGGAAGAGACGGTGGACAAGTCGCTGAGCTGCAGTGGAAACAAATGGTGAATGATTTGATGCATATAGGCTCGCTGATGAGCTGTATCGCTATCTCTGATGTATCGGGATATATGAATGGCGATCCAATGGAGGTCTCTGTCGCACTTAGTTTTCCCATCTTGGAGCTAACAGAGGAACCATGGAGAGGAAAGCTGATAACATTCAGCGGCCACGCTGAACTGCAGGTTGGGGAAGGAGATGATCTGAGATCAAAACCCAACTTCATGAGCAGGTTGAAGCTGGAACAGTTGATCAAGAGCAGTTTAGCCAAAGTTGTGATGTTCTTACCGAAGTTAGGGCAGGAGGAAGAAGACGATTCTTCACCTGAAGAGGATCTACCAGAAGAGTATAGGAGAGATAAGTTCAGCTTATGGTTTGTATTGGAGTTGTTGAGTTTGGTTCTGATCATATCTGCCTTGGTCTGCACGCTTTCCACACGTTTCTTGCGTGAGAAGATAGTTGTGTTGTTTATCGAAAGAAATTTCTTTCTGAGGAAGAGGGTTATGTACTTCCTTTACAGTGTGCGAAAGACTCTGCAGAATTGCTTATGGTTAGGGCTTGCTTTACTAGCATGGAAATTCTTTTTTGATGAAAAAGTAGCTGAACCTGCAAAGACTAAGACGCTTCGTAATGTGACTAAGATCATTGCTTGTTTGTTGATTAGATTTTTGTTGTGGCTATTGATTGAGATGTTGTCTGGACCTTTGTTGTTTGAGATTCAGAGGAATGAAGTGGAAGAAGAAAGGATCAGTTTTGAGGTTAAGAAGTTTCAGAGTAATGGTGGTGTTCATGCTACCTCGTGGGTGCAGAAGAGTCCCGTGACGGTGGTTGAGAAAATCCCGTTGCTATCTCGTGTTATGTCTATGTCTAACGAAGGAGAAAATGAATTAAATCAGGTTATCGAACTTTCAGATATGCTCCTTGAAAATGTGAAGTTCATCCAAGAGAGGCGTTTAATTGGAAAGTATTTTGAGAAGATAAACCAGGACACAGGGAAGTATGTGTTTTACGTGGAGGATGACCCTGAAGAAATCGAAGGGACAGTGAAACCGTTTTGTGTTCAAGAGAGCGTACTCAAGAGCATAAACTTTGTGAGTCTAGAGAGAGCTTTGAAATACGAGTTTACCGAGAAAGTTTTTTTTGTGGAAACTATAACACATGCGTCAAGACCAGGTGTATCATGTTACCAGAAATTTGAGCTTGCTGGTGATGCAGTCCTTGATTATCCTATTACAGGACACTTGTTTTTCACGTACACAAGCCTTCCTCCTGGTTGGTTAACAGATCTTCGAGCTGCAGCAGTTAACAACGAGAATTTTGCTCGAGTTGCGGTTAAACACAAACTCCACTTGTACCTTTGTCACGGTTTTAGCACCCTCGAGAAACAGATTCTGGAAGCCTTGACTGCCGCCTCGTGCCAGGAGATTTTTTGCTACGAGAGAGCAAAACTTTTAAGAGACGAGCACCTGAAATGGGTCATTAGTTGTTTTCTGTTTCTCGAGTATCTGCAGAAACACAAGGATCAGCTTACAAGGATGAGACAACAGATGGTTATCAACATGGTTCTATATGAGTATGCTCTAGTTAAAGATGGAGGATTTTTGTGCTTCGACAAAGAGCAAAAACATGTCTCCAAGGGAAACAGTGACATGTTTGAAGATGGAGAGATGGAAGATTTGAGCTCTTACAGGATTTTATCTTGCAAAACGTTGGCTGGTGTTGTTGAAGCCCTTTATTACGTGGAAGGAGATAAAGTTGCTGTGAACTATTTGATGAAACGGATTGGGATTCACTTGGAGGATGATAAAGGAAAGCAAATCAAGAGAGAGTTTGAGGCTAAGCTTGCTGCAAGAAAGATTTTTAAGAGAGTCACCAAGCCTGGAATAAAGCTTATTTGCTTTCTAAAGAAGAAGCAGATAATGTATTGCTATGCATTGAATGGGAGGAGTTTTTCACATTGTCGTTTATGGCTAATGAGAGTCCAAAAGGAGATGAGTGTTCAGCCAAGAGTAAAAAGTAAAAATATGCAAAGATACAAAGAGTCTTGTGAAGCTACAATGAAGATGCGTGCAGTGTTTGAGATACCAATTGTTGGAGAAAGTGATAATGGTCATAGAGTTGACCCAGAAGATGATGAGAGCGTGGTAAACACTAAAGACGCAAGGTTGCGGCCAATCGATACAACATGTGAAAAAATTGTTATAGGAGAATATGTTGAAAATGGATTGAGTGAAATTGAGCATGAAGAAGTGAGGCGACTAATTGGAGTACAACTAAATGGAGTACATGAAGTGCATGAAAATGAGTTTAAGCTTAAGGGGGAGAATGTTGGATTAAGCTTGAAGAAAATAGGAAACTTGAGAAATAAGTTAACGATAATTCTATTGAGTTATAGAATAGGAAAATATCTATTTGTGATTCCTAATGAGTTTAGGAAATATAGAGATATATATAAGGAGATGCATATGATGTTGCATAACTTATGAGATGAGAGATGAGTCTTTGTGATTGTGTGAGAGCTTANAAGAAAATAGGAAACTTGAGAAATAAGTTAACGATAATTCTATTGAGTTATAGAATAGGAAAATATCTATTTGTGATTCCTAATGAGTTTAGGAAATATAGAGATATATATAAGGAGATGCATATGATGTTGCATAACTTATGAGATGAGAGATGAGTCTTTGTGATTGTGTGAGAGCTTAAGGTTTTTGAGTGAGTTTGCCTTAAGAGAGTTTGCGAGTTGAGTTCTTGAGTTTTGAGTAATTTTCTCAAGAGATTAATAAGAGAGTATTCTTATTATTGAGCTTTTATTTAATTCGAGATTCTATAAAAAGAAGGGTGACAAAGAGGAAGAAGAAGTTCTTCAAACGTAATGGAGGACTACTGTTGCAACAAGAGCTAAACACGAGAGAACAAAATGTTGAAACGACAAGGATATTCAGCTCAAGAGAGTTGGAGAAAGCCACAGAAAACTTCAGCGAAAACAGAGTTCTTGGGCATGGAGGTCAAGGCACTGTCTACAAAGGTATGCTGATTGATGGTAGGACCGTTGCAGTCAAGAAATCCAAAGTTATAGATGAAGAAAAACTACAAGAGTTCATCAACGAGGTTGTGATTCTCTCCCAGATCAACCATAGACACGTTGTTAAACTATTGGGTTGTTGTCTTGAGACAGAAGTTCCTATTTTGGTTTACGAGTTTATACTCAACGGAAACCTTTTCCAGCATATTCATGAAGAGTCAGATGATTACACTATGATATGGGGAATGCGTCTACGGATAGCTGTGGACGTGGCAGGGGCTCTCTCTTATCTTCATTCTTCTGCAAGTTCTCCGATTTATCACAGAGATATCAAATCAACAAACATACTACTAGACGAGAAGCACCGAGCCAAGGTGGCTGATTTCGGAACATCAAGGTCAGTAACAATAGATAAACTCATTGGACAACTGTTGTTTCAGGTACAGTTGGGTATGTGGATCCAGAATATTACCGGTCCAGCCAGTATACAGATAAGAGTGATGTTTATAGCTTTGGAGTTGTCCTAGCGGAACTCATTACTGGAGATAAGCCAGTTGTAAAGGTACAAAACACTCAAGAAATAGTAAGTTTGGCAGAGAATTTCAGGGTTGCAATGAAAGAAAAGAGACTTTCTGATATTATGGATGCTCGGATAAAAGATGATTGCAAACCAGAACAAGTAATGGCAGTGGCAAATCTGGCATTGAAGTGTTTGAGATGGAAAGGAAAGAAACGTCCAAACATGAGAGAAGTTTCTATGGAGTTGGAGAGAATTTCTACTTCTCCAGAGGATTCACAGGTGCAGCAAATTCACATTGATGAAGAAGATGAAGAGGAGGAAGAAGAAAAAGTTAGAAATATGATAAACAAGGGAGATTCTTGGAGTGTTGGCGTGACTGCTCCAGCCTTTAGTATTGATACTGCACCTTCTTCTTCAGATGTTGAACCACTGTTTCCTCGTTTGACATGGTGACTCAAACAGACTGTAGTGATGGTGAATTAATTTGATAATCTTGTGAAATGTATTAGTAAAAGTGGTAAGGCTAACTCTGAGTTTTCGCTTTTGATTTTACACTTGTCTTTGTAAATTATGTGTGTTTGAGGTTATGTATTTGCATTCTATTGTTGACATGTAGTTGTTTGTACTTGTTACGTAACTGTGATGGCATACAATTTACTCGTTCATGTTAAACTTTTTTCTATGAAGTGCTAATATTTAAGCTGATAGCAATTATGATTCTGATCTGTTTCACAAGACAATAGAGTTTTGGTTGGTAAACACTACGATTGTCATGTTGTGAACATGACTGTTCGAAGTTTTTATGGGTTTACATCTTTTTAAATTTCTTTCCCTTTTCAGAATGTCTCTGTACTTTTCTTAATTTGGAAAATCAAATTACCTTAATAGATTAGATACCATGAGCTGCAGTTTCTTTTTTTTGGTAGGAGGCAGGAGACGATAGTCCCCTACTTTTTATTTAAAACTCAAAACAACTACAAGCGTACCAGTACTGGCCCTGAGGGGAAGCATTACAAGCAACCGCTTCTGGCCCTCAAAAAATACTTGAAAAATTCAACCTTTTTTATAAGAAAATTATTATTATAATATATAAACGTTCTTATAAAAATGGCCAATTTTTTAAAAATTGCTTCTGGTCTTTCTAATGTCAGGACCGGTACTGAGCGTACATGACGAGGTATAGAAACCCCATTCGAATCCTCCAACAAAACAGGAGCAACAGCCTCCGGAACAATCTCAAAATAATGTAAACCAAAAGGTAAAGAAAAAGCATAGTTAACTAATCCATCGGCAAGACGATTAGCCTCTCTATGCACATGAGAAAACTTGACTAGCCAGTCTCTTGATATGAAGCCATAGCAAAAACGTACTAGGAACGACAGGGGATGAGAATTATGAATCCCTGTCCTAAGAAAACCCACCACACTCTCCGAATCAACCTCCACCTCCAACCTGTGAATACCGCAATCCCATGCAATACACAAGCCATAATATACGCCCCACAGCTCCGCCAACTGGGCTGAACAAATACCAATGTTTATCGCAAAGCCCCCTCTCCACTCTCCATGTTCATCCCGTATGACTCCGCCTGCAGTAGCTAGTCCAGGATTACCTCTAGAAGCTCCGTCCGTATTCAACTTGGTCCAACTAATCACGGGACGGTGCCATGATATTTGCTTCTCAACACGTATCCCTGCAGTCGAGTAACCTCTGAGGCTTTTGTTTGCGAGTATCACTTCCTGAGCCATATCCTTAACAAAGCGCACTCGATCTCGACACTTTCCTATCTCACCGAAGACATAGCCACATCTCCACTTCCACCACACCGTCAAAGCAAAGAGTGTTGGCCATATATCACCATTCTCGGATGCACCACCACCAAGATTATCATGAGCTGCAGTTTCTTAGTTTTGTATATTATCCACTCAAGTTTTTTTTTTGTATTTTCCCAGTTCATTATATGAACATGACTTTTGCAACAAAGAAACTGCATGTGCAAGTGCATGTACATTTTTTTATTATTTGCAAAAGGAAAAACAAAAAGTGATGATCACCACTTTAAGTTTTAAGCTTTCTACACCATATTAAAACCAAAAGTAAAGTCTCCCGACATATTATTTGATCTTAAGCAAGAAAAAATAATGAGATGTATGTTCAAAAAAATAATAATGAGATGTAGTAATAAAATATTTAAAGATGAAGAATAGCGGGAGTAAGTTTATTCTCCTGCCTCCACACTTACCAAGGCTAAGGAACAAGACTCGTTGTTTTGAAAGTACTTCTTGTACGTGTGGCATATCCACAGTATGTTGAATACCTCGAAAGAACGAAAGGGATGCGTCTCACTTTGTTGCGAGTAGATCTGGTGCTTATGGCTTCTAGCATTGTTTTGTGGATGCATAACGGTGACTTGATCTCCAAGCATCATCGTATAACTCAGTCTTCTACTATATACAGGCTTCTAGCATTGTTTTGCAAATTGCGCAGGACTTACTAATAAAGGGGATTTCGCATACATCAAGTATTATTGCCCTCACTGTAACACTCTGAACAAACCAAAGAATTCAGAAGAGCACTCAGTTATTCCTCCTGTTTCCGCTTCACTGGTGTCTGACTCTAACGACATTGACTGAAACAAGTAAAGTGGTAAAATAGCAGCAACTCGAGGAGTGAACGTGGGAATAGCCCACACCAGAGATAAAGGAGGAATCTGCAGAGAGGGACACGAGCTGAGTAATGCGGATATGCTATAAGTTGCTAATATCTGAAGGTGCTGACAGTTTTGATTCTGGTTTTTGTGGGTAAATAAACCCTTCTTATGTCTTTTAAGTGATTTTTTTTTTTTTTCAAATTGCTTTTACCTTCACATATTGCAGTACCGGTCCTGACATGGAAAAGACCAGAAGCAATTTTCTAAAAATTGGCCATTTTTATAAAACTGTTTATATACCATAATAATAATTTTTTTCTGAAAAAGACTGATTTTTTTAAATATTTTTTGAGGGTCGGAAGCTGTTGCTTGTAATGCTTCCCCTCAGGGCCGGTACTGACATATTGTCTCTGTGTTTGTTAATGTATTCATATTTGATATCAAGACTAAGAGCTGAAAGTGAAGCTAAAGCGTCAAGAAGAGGACGAAATGAACAATGTTGTTTTGATTAATTTTCGACTTGGGATTCTTACAAGAGACTGAAAACATATTTATACAAGAACCTTAAAACCCTAGCTAAGTCCAAATGTCATCATCCTGTGAGCTATTCAAAAACGGTTCCAAATCTGTTGGAAAGCTTGAGACCATCTTTGCAAGCCGTACTATATTATACATCGTAACCTTCTTATCCTCATGAACTCTGCTTGTCTTCTCTTTTTGCAGATTAAAACCTGAGGATCGTTGGAGAGTAGTGTTGGACTTCAGCTGTTTGGGCTTATCACCGAGGCCCAATTCAGCTGTGTTGGTGTTTACTTTGGGCTGGGACGCTGGTGACTAGTTGTATATTCTCTTCAGAAGTGATTGTGTTCTCTAGTTCATGTTGTGAACGTGACTTTTGTAAGAAACAAAACTGCATGTGCAAGCTGTCTTGACATCATTATAGCTAAGAAACTCTATTGTGTGATCTGATGGAGAGGGACATATCAATAAAAGACGAAGACATTAGACCATTATTGGAGAAAAACTGTATTCTCTGTCCCCCGCATATGCTCTCTGCTTCAGCAAGGAAAACACAAACTCAGATCAAAATTTTCTTTTTGGAGGGAGAGAAACATGATGAGCTGCAAAAACAAAAACTACTCTCTCTTCTTGATTCTCTTCAAGCTGTTACTTTTGATGATCCTTTGGTGTGCGGCTTCAAGCTCATGTCCAAGTGAATGTGGAGGAGTCTCGATCCCATACCCTTTCGGAATTGGGAATAATTGCTATCTGGAGAAGTCTTACGAGATTGAATGTCGTAGTACAACTACTACGTCAAGAAAGCTAGTCCCTTTCCTTTCAGTAATCAACAAAGAAGTTGTGAGTATCTCTCTTCCTAATGTGGGTGACCGTGACTCTTTGGTAACATTTGGGATTGTTCGTATCAGAAGCCCGATAACATATACTGGATGCTTCACTTCCACCGATGGAAAAGCGACTCGAGCACCAATAATGAACTTGACCGGTAGCCCTATGTTCATTGACTACATGAACATACTCATAGCGGTTGGTTGCAACAGCAAGGTGTCGTTCACGCATGTAGAGCCCAACATTGTGGGATGTGAGTTGAATTGTAGGATGATCAAAGAGTCGCATAACATTCTCAACGTACCGGGGTGCTCGAGTAACGTTTCGTATTCCTATATTAGCAGCTACGTTTGCACTGACGATGAACACACGACGTGCAGTGGCAACGGATGTTGTCAAGCATCTCTACCTAGCATCCCTCAGCAAGTTCTTGGTATCAGGATAGAGAGCAATGACGGAAACTCGACAAGGACAAAACAAGAACATTGTACAGTCGCATTCTTGACAGATGAAGTTTTCCATTTTTCCAATGGCACCAATCCACAAAAGTTACTTGCTAAGGGACATTCTACGGTTAGTCTCGCATGGATCATCCAGACGAAGAATACTTCGTACCTCAACTCCTTGGCCTGCAAAAACGGAGGATTGAATTCTACAAGCATTGTTGACCACAGAACAAAGTGTACATGCGAAATTCTCAGCAACAGTTCTGAGATAAGCTATGCAAGTTGTGTATGCAACCAAGGTTACAGCGGTAACCCATATATTGTGGATAGATGCGTAGGTCAGTATTATATGTTCCTTTTTCTTTTGGAAAGAATATTTGTAGTATGATTTATATGTTCCTTCCTTATCCACTACTTTTCTTTTCTTTTTCTTGAAGCTTTAATTATAAGTTCTTCTATCACTTGATTATTATAACATTATGGTCTTTCCCAACCCCAGATATTGATGAATGTAAACGTGGTATATATTCATGTGAAGAAGGACAGAACTGTGTAAATACTCTAGGACACTATAAATGCGTTGGCGACAAGACTAAATCAATACTAATAGGTAATTAACTGATTTTACTTTTGAGTGTGTGATGCAGATAAATATTTGAAATATTTTCAAATATCTTATTATTTATTTTATTGATAATATTAGTTTAGATAATTATTTTTTATTTGTATTTTCCATATTTTAATAATTATCATATTTTATTAAGATAGTTTTTCTAGATTTAAAGTTTTATTATAAATAGACATGATTAATTAATAAATATGAAAGGTTTTTCTTTATTTTCTTACTTTATTCCTTGTTTTCGATATATCATCTGTGAATACATTGATCTTATATATTCTTTAAATTAAATAAGATCTTTGTGTTATTCAGTCTATTATAGTTTTCAGGATATTATCAGAATCAACTCCACTAATTATATTCTATAAAGCTGTTTGAATAGCAATCAATGATCAACCAATGAAATTCTTGTGCCGTCTGCAGGGGTCGGTTCAGGTTTTGGTGTCTTAGCCCTAGTTGGTGGAGTTTGGTGGTTGAGAAAGTTTCTAATAAAGAGAAGGATAGAAAAGAGGAAGCAGAAGTTCTTTAAACGTAATGGGGGATTACTGTTGCAACAAGAACTAAACACAAGCGATGGTAATGTCGAAAAGACGAGAATCTTCAGCTCAAGAGAGCTGGAAAAAGCCACTGAAAACTTCAGCAAAAACAGAGTTATTGGACAGGGAGGCCAAGGCACTGTGTACAAAGGTATGCTCTTAGATGGTAGAACAGTTGCAGTCAAGAAATCCAAAGTCATAGATGAAGACAAGTTACAAGAGTTCATCAACGAGGTCGTGATTCTCTCCCAGATTAATCATAGACATGTAGTCAAACTCTTGGGTTGTTGTCTTGAGACAGAAGTTCCTATCTTAATTTATGAGTTTATCCTCAACGGAAACCTTTTCCAGCATATTCATGAAGACTCTGATGATTACACTATGATATGGGGAATGCGTCTAAGCATGGCGGTCGACGTCGCGGGAGCTCTATCTTATCTTCATTCTTCAGCAAGCTCTGCGATTTATCACAGAGATATCAAGTCAACAAACATATTACTAGACGAGAAGCACCGAGCCAAGGTGGCTGATTTCGGAACATCAAGGTCAATAACCATAGATCAAACTCATTGGACAACAGTTGTTTCAGGTACTGTCGGCTATGTGGATCCAGAGTATTACCGCTCCAGCCAGTTTACAGACAAGAGCGATGTTTACAGCTTTGGGGTCGTCCTAGCGGAACTTATTACTGGAGAGAAGCCTGTCATAATGGTGGGGAACACTCGAGGAACAGTAAGCTTGGCAGATCATTTCAGACTCGCCATAAAGGAGAAGAGACTTGATGATATTGTGGATGCTCGAATAAAAGAGGATTGCAAATTGGAACAAGTAATGGCTGTAGCAAATCTGGCAATGAAGTGCTTGAGCTCGAAAGGAAATAAACGTCCAAATATGAGAGAAGTTTTTACGGAGTTGGAGAGAATTTGCACTTCTCCAGAGGATTCACAGGTGCAGCAGATTCAGGTTGATGAAGAGGAGAAAGAAGAAGTTAGGAATATGATCAACAAGGGAGATTCTATGAGAGTTGGTGTGACTGCTCCAGCCTTCAGTGTTGCGGCTTCGCCTTCTTCTTCAAATGCTGAGCCATTGTTTCATCGTCGTCCCACATGGTGAGTCTATCGGTTTTTAGAGTAATGGTGAATAAATGTGATGATGATCATCCTGAAAACGTTTGGTAATAAAGTTGCAAGTTTGAGTTTGGTTCAAGATTTAAATTATTTGGCTTTGTATTATTATGTTTATGTGTGAGATAATGTACTTGTAATTTGTGTTGACATTTTGTTTTTATGCATTCGGTTTCTTTATAATAATTGTTATACGTATTTGGCGTTTATATTTTCATTCTCTTTACTTTAGAGATTATCAGCTGCAGTTTTTTAGTATTAGTTTACTTTTTTTTTCACTCAGAAAGCTTCAATACATCACCATGTTACAACCACTACATTTTCATCTCCATGTTTTGTGGGTTTTTGAAGCTTTTTGTCTTTACCATTACAAACTATATCTGTCTTTTTGTTAATTGGATCATTGTTTTATCTTAATTGTTAATACCATGAGCTGCAGTTTCTTAACTCTTTATATATCATCTTTAATATTAATTTTTAGTTTATCCACTCAACATTTTTTGTATTTTGCTAGTTCATTATATGAACCTGACTTTCGCAACAAGGAAACTGCATGTGCAAGGACATGTACTCTTTCTTATTATTTGCGAACAAAAAAGTGAGGATCACCACTTTCAACACTTAAACTTTTGGGAAAATTGCCAAATATGACTCAAAACTTGATTTGAAATGCAAAAGTAAACTCAAACTTGAATCAAATGCAAAAGTAACTTAAAAGACTGTTGAAATTACAACCAACCCCTTGTGAACAAACAAAAAAAAAGATTTTTTTTTACATTTTTAACCCTCGCAAGTCGTCTGGACGACTTAGTTTGAAGTCGTCTGGGACAGTTTTTCTTAAAAATAATTTAAAAATTGTGTAATAAATATTTTGATAAATGAAAAATTGGAATTATGTAATTAACATATGTCTTAAGAGATATAAATTAATATATAACAAAATTCAGTTGTTTTCAGCATAGATAAGTGAAAGTAGTGAGTCATGATATTCTTTGGTTTAGGTTTCACCAACATATGTTGTAGTATTGTATGTGTTTCTTAGGGTTAGATTTTTGAAAGCATAAATGTTTTTTTGAAAAATTAAAAATTTACCTAAGTGTGTTTATTTCTGTGTATAGTAAACAATATTTAAGTATAATTTGATTTTATAACGTGGTTACTTAG